>JAGSPU010000456.1:0-50875 GCA_019321725.1 Paulownia fortunei | reverse complement strand
CTAATGCGGTGTTGTATTTTGTGGGGTTTCACCATAGAATGGAGGAGTTGGGACTCCAGTATCTTTGGACAGTTTTCACACTTTATTCATCGTGCGTCGTGTGCCTCACAAGTCTTACTTCTATTTATATCCCCACATTGGGTGTGGATTTCTATATAGTGGCCCTTTAATCGGGGTCCTTGGAGGGAAATGTTGTTTTATGTACAGGATAGGGGATTGGGTGTGCCTATTGAGTGTAATAGTTCTTTCTCTAAGATTTGTTTAAGTGACACTTATCACTTTGTTTGGGTGTGCCTATTATGTCGTTAAAACTATGTTTTAAGACGTTATGGAAACGATTATACTCTAGACATAGGAAATATTATATTTAAAATTAAAAAAACTTTTAAATGAATTTTATAATGAATATAGTTCCAAATATGATTGACAAACAACTTAAGTTGATATACATAGAAAATAGTAGTAGTAGTAGTAGTAGTTCTAGACTTACGGCAACACAACTTTTACTTAGGGAATGGACTAAATGTCCTAGAAGATCCTTAGTTCCAGTGGGGAACTTGAAAGTTATTTTAATATTTTATTTGAGTTTAAAAAGACAAATGACGATGGAGAGTGCGATATTTTGTGATGGTGGTCGCAAAAGGAGCAAATTTATCTAATTTTGTCCGTGATGACAAATGAGATACTTACTTCACTTGTTTCAACCGTTGCAGTGGAGCAAATTTTCAGTGCGGAAGGTAATATATTGAGTGAGAAATAATCAACATTGTCTCCTAAGAATTTAGAAGCCAAAACATGTCTTGTTGATTGGATCAAGGTCTTTGTACGAAGACAAGGTCAGCCGGATTCAGATGAAGATGAAGAAGAGGACACGGACGGAACAACGACGAGAACGAGTGTGAGTAATTGAGTCTCGCCACTCCCTAAGATAAAAAATGGTTAAAAGATAAGAGAACTACGTGGGGTTTTGATTCCTATATACCCTAAGAGGATATATAGGCAACCTAAATTTAAGTTCAAATCATTTTTTATTTTTAAAATAATTTTTAATTATATAATTTAAAATTTAGTTAATATTTTTTTTAAATTTAAGTGTAAATTTAAACCTTATGATTTCAAGTTGAGCATCTTTTTTTTAATTTTTTTAATTTATTATAATTAGAATATTTGATAATTTAAATTTTAGGTAACAATTTATTTTTTCAAATTTAAGTTAAAGGTTTTTCATTAAGCTAAAAAATTAACAATATTTTTTTAAATTTAAGTTTATGATTTCAAGCCTTTGTTTTTGTTTTTTAAAAGTTGTAATTTCGAAAAATTAATGGTTAGTTAAAAAGTTATAATTTTTCAAACCATAAGTCAAAATTAAAAAAAAAATAAAAAAAATCAGGGGTCGGATACAGAATCGGAACCGTAACCGAAATTGGCCCATCAGTTCTGGAACCCGGACCATAGGCCGATTACGGTTAATGATCGAATTTTTTTCTAAACTATGGAATCGATAATTTCGAACCATAATCGATGATTTTAAAATCGTGTTTAGGTTTATAAACACCACTAGGTCAAGTAGTATACTAGTAACAACGTCAAAATGAATGCAACTACCATTTTTGGAAAGGCAACCCACCCATATCTTAATGGAGCATTGCTTGTGTACTGCCTTTTTGTACACAAATTCTGTAAAAGAACATTGGGGGTGACGCACCCCAATTTACTTCGATTTCCACTTTTCTCAACAACTTAGAATTTTAAGGAATTCTTTGCATTTGGTTTCATGTTAGTTTTATTAGTTTTAGTATTTTTGAAAATAAATAAAATTAAACATACAAATATTGAATTTTTCAAAATTATTTTCATCATTTCTAAAATATTACAAAAAATTCTAATTATTATTATACATACATATATAAATATATATATTTATATATATTCAAATCATCTATCAATAACAAATATATATTTAAAAATAATCCAATATTATATTAATTTAAAAATAATACATATTAATATAAAATAATAATGTGATATCACTAACTAGATAAAACATGACATTTACAGTAGAAATTGTCTCCCTCAGAACTAAAACCAAACATATGTCACAATTTCGATATATTTTCGTATAGAAAATCTTCTTATTATTTTTCAAACTCATTTTTTTTATTTTCAATAATTTCAGAATTTAGAATATTTCTATTAATTTTTTTATGAAAATAAACATATATTTGAGTTAGTTATATTTTATGTTGCATGTATATGCTTGAAAATAAAAATATATTTATTTTATGATGTTTTATGTATAAAAAAATATAAAATATTATTAAAAATGAGTTTTGATAGGTGCATAAAAATACGTAAAATATATATAGATTTGAAAATAAATTTTAAAAATAAAAATAAATTACATTTCTAATAAAAATGAGTAAACTAATTTTAGTTTCAAAGTTTAGAATAATAAAAAATAAAAAATATCCTTTTGAAATGAAAGTAAACAACTAATTAGATATTGATGGATGAATATAGGGTGGGTGATAATCTAATGCTAAAAAATAAAGTGCACTCGACCA
Organism: Paulownia fortunei; assembly: GCA_019321725.1. Taxonomy (NCBI): domain Eukaryota; kingdom Viridiplantae; phylum Streptophyta; class Magnoliopsida; order Lamiales; family Paulowniaceae; genus Paulownia; species Paulownia fortunei. The sequence continues at coordinate 48,311 of JAGSPU010000456.1, read as the reverse complement.
ACAAAAAAATTCTGGTATTGTGACTGGTTCCTCCAAGCAGACAAATAAAGCATGGAATTGGGAGGTGCCGACTGCTGACTGCCATGTGGACCCCCATCCGACCCGTGTTTCCATGCCCTTCACAATACTAATTAAGTATCTTGCCAAAATTCTATTTTCGTCTATATACAATTTTTACCAAGGTAAATTGGAAAATTTTTCTATTCTATAAGTAATTGGCAAAATTATAAGAATTTTATCATGTCTTCACATTTTAACTCCTCCATTACAAGTATCATATAATTGTACTATATGCATAGTTTATGCTACCTAAAGGTGCACTCTAATGTTTGTGATTACATTTGCCTAAATGAATAAATACTGTTTTATATATGAGATAGAGATAAAATTTCAACTTTGAACGAATTTGAATATATTTGAGTTCCCACAAGTTTTTACCGACTTAATTGTTAAAGATAAATTGAGTGCGAAACACAAAAGCTTTTTATTAATAACTTTATTTTGTTGTAGGTTAAATACATTTAACCGATTTCACTTGGATTAATTTAGTTGGACTTCGACTATTAGGCTCAAAATTTTAAATTAGTAAAATTAGCTTTTATATATAATTCCCGCATAACCATAACAAAAAAATTAATCAAGAAACAAAAAAAAAATGATATGTGCACATAAATCTTTAAAATGATATTTTCAACTCACCTAAAAATTCTCCTTTCCAAATAGGGACAAAGAGTTCTGCACACTGGTCTTGTAACATTTATGATGATTTTGGATAAGTTACTTTTGATATTGCATGACTAATATTCTACTGCGATTTTCAAAACTTTTAAATGTTGGATAAAGATGATACTGGATACTGAGTCAAACATCAATTCATTAACTGTACGAAATGAATTTTAATGTTATTAACATTAAAATTAATCTTTCACATCATTTTGACTCGAAAAGTATTGCTATAAATCAATCCATCAGTATGATTTAATTGCAAACTAGTAAGTATTATCTCCGAGTATTAATTGTTGTCCCGACTCTAATGTCCCTCTAGCACAAGCTGAAACGTCCATAATTAGTAAAAAATAATGAATTAAGCTGCATATTTAAGATAAGAACTGAAAAAATATAATAAATCCACAAAAAATGTGACTAGTCCACAAAATATTGCATTGTAAAAATAGGTATTATTTGGTTCAGTATCAATCAGCATTATCTAAATTATGTTCATCCCCATTGTGGCAATGGCTATGAGTCATAGAATAGTCAGTTATTTGGTAAAATTGTAAGAATGCCTGCCTCTAAGTGGGCAAATGCCCATTAAATTTTTCTTGTTTTTGGAAAAAATTGAATGAAATAAAAGGCTTCAGCTTTGAACCCAATATGTAACAAATTTAAGGTTTAAAATTTCATTTAAAAGTTTCAACTTTTTAATATATCATGTTGCATGAGTTAATTTATTTAAGTTAGTATTATAATTATCATGGCATTTTTCTATTCTTTCTTTTTTCTTTCTTCTTTTTGTTTGGGGGTGGGGGTGGTGTGGGAGGCATAGCTTTTGTTGCACAGGCCTTATTTAAAATTGTACCCTACTTCATTGATTAGAACCTAGTAGAAACGGAGCCGTATTGGCCTATATAAAGAGCCTTATACTCCTTCCGCTCATCTCTCTTTCGTTGAAACTTTCCTCTTTCTCTCAGGCAATGAACTAAAAGCTTGAAGAGGCTTCTGCTCTTTTCCCTTCGTTTCTTGCTCTAAGTTGTCCTCTGTCATTTGGTTTCAAAGATGCTGGTCTCCGGAGCATTGGGTGCTGCACCAAGGAAACCAGTGGATGTGCCCTTCGGCACGAACTACGTACGTGCCTACATGGGCTTTTGATCACATCAAGTACAACAATGGTGGCTCAGAGATCCAGCTCTTTCTTGGCAAGTACACGGGTAAAAATTGCTCATATGGACATTGCTTCTTTCTAGCTTCTTGCAAATGCTATTACCCTTTGGTTTGAAGTTATTGAGCCTAATCTTGATATTTCTGGTTGTTGGGTACTGGATTCCAGTCAAAGGGTTCTTACCTATTTGGCCACTTCAGTATGAACATTAAGATGGTCCCTGGAGATTCTGCTGGCACAGTTACTGCTTTCTATGTAAGTAAAGATATATTTGAATATATTTGAGTTCCCACAAGTTTTTACCGACTTAATTGTTAAAGATAAATTGAGTGCGAAACACAAAAGCTTTTTATTAATAACTTTATTTTGTTGTAGGTTAAATACATTTAACCGATTTCACTTGGATTAATTTAGTTGGACTTCGACTATTAGGCTCAAAATTTTAAATTAGTAAAATTAGCTTTTATATATAATTCCCGCATAACCATAACAAAAAAATTAATCAAGAAACAAAAAAAAAATGATATGTGCACATAAATCTTTAAAATGATATTTTCAACTCACCTAAAAATTCTCCTTTCCAAATAGGGACAAAGAGTTCTGCACACTGGCCTTGTAACATTTATGATGATTTTGGATAAGTTACTTTTGATATTGCATGACTAATATTCTACTGCGATTTTCAAAACTTTTAAATGTTGGATAAAGATGATACTGGATACTGAGTCAAACATCAATTCATTAACTGTACGAAATGAATTTTAATGTTATTAACATTAAAATTAATCTTTCACATCATTTTGACTCGAAAAGTATTGCTATAAATCAATCCATCAGTATGATTTAATTGCAAACTAGTAAGTATTATCTCCGAGTATTAATTGTTGTCCCGACTCTAATGTCCCTCTAGCACAAGCTGAAACGTCCATAATTAGTAAAAAATAATGAATTAAGCTGCATATTTAAGATAAGAACTGAAAAAATATAATAAATCCACAAAAAATGTGACTAGTCCACAAAATATTGCATTGTAAAAATAGGTATTATTTGGTTTAGTATCAATCAGCATTATCTAAATTATGTTCATCCCCATTGTGGCAATGGCTATGAGTCATAGAATAGTCAGTTATTTGGTAAAATTGTAAGAATGCCTGCCTCTAAGTGGGCAAATGCCCATTAAATTTTTCTTGTTTTTGGAAAAAATTGAATGAAATAAAAGACTTCAGCTTTGAACCCAATATGTAACAAATTTAAGGTTTAAAATTTCATTTAAAAGTTTCAACTTTTTAATATATCATGTTGCATGAGTTAATTTATTTAAGTTAGTATTATAATTATCATGGCATTTTTCTATTCTTTCTTTTTTCTTTCTTCTTTTTGTTTGGGGGTGGGGGTGGTGTGGGAGGCATAGCTTTTGTTGCACAGGCCTTATTTAAAATTGTACCCTACTTCATTGATTAGAACCTAGTAGAAACGGAGCCGTATTGGCCTATATAAAGAGCCTTATACTCCTTCCGCTCATCTCTCTTTCGTTGAAACTTTCCTCTTTCTCTCAGGCAATGAACTAAAAGCTTGAAGAGGCTTCTGCTCTTTTCCCTTCGTTTCTTGCTCTAAGTTGTCCTCTGTCATTTGGTTTCAAAGATGCTGGTCTCGGAGCATTGGGTGCTGCACCAAGGAAACCAGTGGATGTGCCCTTCGGCACGAACTACGTACGTGCCTACATGGGCTTTTGATCACATCAAGTACAACAATGGTGGCTCAGAGATCCAGCTCTTTCTTGGCAAGTACACGGGTAAAAATTGCTCATATGGACATTGCTTCTTTCTAGCTTCTTGCAAATGCTATTACCCTTTGGTTTGAAGTTATTGAGCCTAATCTTGATATTTCTGGTTGTTGGGTACTGGATTCCAGTCAAAGGGTTCTTACCTATTTGGCCACTTCAGTATGAACATTAAGATGGTCCCTGGAGATTCTGCTGGCACAGTTACTGCTTTCTATGTAAGTAAAGATATATTTGAATATATTTGAGTTCCCACAAGTTTTTACCGACTTAATTGTTAAAGATAAATTGAGTGCGAAACACAAAAGCTTTTTATTAATAACTTTATTTTGTTGTAGGTTAAATACATTTAACCGATTTCACTTGGATTAATTTAGTTGGACTTCGACTATTAGGCTCAAAATTTTAAATTAGTAAAATTAGCTTTTATATATAATTCCCGCATAACCATAACAAAAAAATTAATCAAGAAACAAAAAAAAAATGATATGTGCACATAAATCTTTAAAATGATATTTTCAACTCACCTAAAAATTCTCCTTTCCAAATAGGGACAAAGAGTTCTGCACACTGGTCTTGTAACATTTATGATGATTTTGGATAAGTTACTTTTGATATTGCATGACTAATATTCTACTGCGATTTTCAAAACTTTTAAATGTTGGATAAAGATGATACTGGATACTGAGTCAAACATCAATTCATTAACTGTACGAAATGAATTTTAATGTTATTAACATTAAAATTAATCTTTCACATCATTTTGACTCGAAAAGTATTGCTATAAATCAATCCATCAGTATGATTTAATTGCAAACTAGTAAGTATTATCTCCGAGTATTAATTGTTGTCCCGACTCTAATGTCCCTCTAGCACAAGCTGAAACGTCCATAATTAGTAAAAAATAATGAATTAAGCTGCATATTTAAGATAAGAACTGAAAAAATATAATAAATCCACAAAAAATGTGACTAGTCCACAAAATATTGCATTGTAAAAATAGGTATTATTTGGTTCAGTATCAATCAGCATTATCTAAATTATGTTCATCCCCATTGTGGCAATGGCTATGAGTCATAGAATAGTCAGTTATTTGGTAAAATTGTAAGAATGCCTGCCTCTAAGTGGGCAAATGCCCATTAAATTTTTCTTGTTTTTGGAAAAAATTGAATGAAATAAAAGGCTTCAGCTTTGAACCCAATATGTAACAAATTTAAGGTTTAAAATTTCATTTAAAAGTTTCAACTTTTTAATATATCATGTTGCATGAGTTAATTTATTTAAGTTAGTATTATAATTATCATGGCATTTTTCTATTCTTTCTTTTTTCTTTCTTCTTTTTGTTTGGGGGTGGGGGTGGTGTGGGAGGCATAGCTTTTGTTGCACAGGCCTTATTTAAAATTGTACCCTACTTCATTGATTAGAACCTAGTAGAAACGGAGCCGTATTGGCCTATATAAAGAGCCTTATACTCCTTCCGCTCATCTCTCTTTCGTTGAAACTTTCCTCTTTCTCTCAGGCAATGAACTAAAAGCTTGAAGAGGCTTCTGCTCTTTTCCCTTCGTTTCTTGCTCTAAGTTGTCCTCTGTCATTTGGTTTCAAAGATGCTGGTCTCCGGAGCATTGGGTGCTGCACCAAGGAAACCAGTGGATGTGCCCTTCGGCACGAACTACGTACGTGCCTACATGGGCTTTTGATCACATCAAGTACAACAATGGTGGATCAGAGATCCAGCTCTTTCTTGGCAAGTACACGGGTAAAAATTGCTCATATGGACATTGCTTCTTTCTAGCTTCTTGCAAATGCTATTACCCTTTGGTTTGAAGTTATTGAGCCTAATCTTGATATTTCTGGTTGTTGGGTACTGGATTCCAGTCAAAGGGTTCTTACCTATTTGGCCACTTCAGTATGAACATTAAGATGGTCCCTGGAGATTCTGCTGGCACAGTTACTGCTTTCTATGTAAGTAAATACTACCTTTTGAGCCATACCATAATATATCAGTTGCTTCGGATATGCTTTTGTTCATAATCTTGAACTATTACTTCTCATCTATTGGCTGGAAGAGCATATGATAAAGACTATTATTCCCTTATCTTGGAAAAGTGGCCATTTCTGATTTCCTTTTGTGCCCATTTCTGCTCTTTCATTTTTTCATTAGCTGGAAATCCTGCTGAGGAGATAACTATTTCTGAAAGATCGATTTTTTTTTTGGTTCTCCTCTCATATGTAGTTCTTATGGGCATGTTTGAGTAATTTACTTTTATTCTTTTCTTTCTTCCTTTGATTTATGGGGGCCGTGCAGCTATCTTCTCAAAACTCAGAGCATGATGAAATAGACTTTGAGTTCTTGGGGAACAGAACTGAGCAGCCATACATCTTGCAGACCAATGTGTACACAGGAGGGAAAGGAGACAAAGAGCACAGGATTTATCTTTGGTTTGATCCAACAAAAGAGTACCACGCCTACTCTGTCTTGTGGAATCTCTACCAGATTGTGTAAGTTTACATGTTGCTCCTACATCTCTTCTTTACTTGAGATCTTTTAAGCCCTTCATTGCATCTTAATAACTTACCAAACACTAAGCTGGCTGGTGCCTGGTTTTACTTTCATTGTAATTAGTTGATTTACTCCTATTTTACATAGTACTTACTATTCAGATGCATGAGCTGATGAGTGAATAGCAATAGTGTTTAACGGAGCTGCTATTCTCAGGTAGGAAACCATAATGAGTTTGCTTAATTTATTTATCTTTTCATGACGAAAGAAAAGTAGCCACTACTCTTACTGTAAACCATTGGGCACGCGTAATATGGGGAAAAGAAATCTGGATGGACTGGCCCAAGGTAGAGGTTGCTTTATTTCGTTTGTTTTGAGTTCATGATAATAAATATTGTTTTTTTTTCCACATATTAATTGTTGCTTGTTTGAATTTCCTGTGGCTAATCTCTGGTGATATTACTTATTGTCTATCTACTCTCGACTTATAATCAACATCTTTCTGACTTGAGGTCTATGGCACATGTTATTAAGGGGCCGACCCGATTCGGTTTGTTCATTTATGAACGAAATTTAAATTTAACATAATAACCATGAAAAGTTGGTTTCCATCTGTATCTACCTCATGTATTTTTATGGGGGATATATATTTTAGTCAGGATCTTATGCAGATTAATTGCTCAATAGAGTCAAAGTAGAAATTACAAAGTCATGAGATTAAAATAAGTTTTGTCCCAAAAATGTGGATTAGTCATTTCGTTTCTATTCTATAGGTTTAACTATTCCCAATTAATTAAAAGTAAAGTTATATTTATTTTTAATAAAATTATTCTTCTAAATATATTAAAAAGATTAGATAAACTTGAAACCCGACCTATCAGATTTTTTATGATATGAAATTTCTGTATACGAGAAAATAATGTTATTAATAAAAAATAGTTATTTATATTTTAATTGTTAAAAAATTAAAATTTTTAAATATATTTATTGCATTTTACATTATAAGAGTATTGTATTTATATTTTTAGTATATATGTAACATGCATAATTATATATATATAAATTTATATCACATAAATATATACATAATAAATAAAAAATATATGTGTAATATTTTAACTGATTGTATTCAGGTCCTATCCAAATCTAAAAAAAATTAAAATCATAGACTTGCTCCGAGACTCATTCATCAATCTTTTGTATTTTTTTTAAAAAAAATATGTTAGTGTAATATTTTATCTATCTATATATATGCATATATATTGTTCAACATCCATCAAAATAATAATAATAATAAACTCATTGATGCATAATATATTTTATTTTATAAATTTACAGTGAGGGCAATTCCTGTCTTTCCTCCAACATAATACTTTCCAGAGATTCAAACATTTTAATATTTAATGAGAAAATACTTGATGACAAATTGAAATTCAAATATCTCAATATTTAATGAGAAAAAACTTGATAAAAAAACCTTATTAATGAAAAGTAGGGTTCAGATATAAACATAACTTTATGAGATATTTTATTTTTTCTTTTTTAGCAGAAGACATATATTAACTCTAGAGTCTTGTGATGATTTTTTTCTTATCTCATGCTATTCTAAGATAACCACTGAAGATCTTGTGGCTCTAGTGACGTGAATATATTGGGCCAAGGACTCAAGGTCCTAGTATCATCAGGTATGGTGGCATCATAAAATTCTTGATTTATTGGTTGTTTATTGCTTTGAATACAAATTTTGTATGCAATAAGAAAACAGATTTCAGCCAAACTATATCTATAGAATTTAGTTTACAGAGAATCTTCACTATTATAATAAATAAAGTAAAGATAGACCAACTCTGACATATTTCTACATGCCAAACAATTGAACCAGAAACCATTCATAGGCTGATCATATGTTCTGTGACTTAAGATGCCTAATTGTTTATCAATTGCTAGACCAAATTGATAATGCTTACGCAATATGAATTGCAATGAATTGCTATACCTAATTGTTTGAATTTCAGCTGACTTTCGTGAGTTGAAATCCGGCTATCAAAAGCATTTTTGCCACAGATCTGAATTTTCTGATAACAAATTTACCATTTTCTCCCGATTGGTTTCAACAAAAACCAAATTTCTAAAGAAATTCGATGTTTTCTCAAGTTTTCTTTCATTTATTACGACCATTATCATCTTCTTCCAGCTCGACTTAAGGAATTAGATGAATATGCTAAGAAGAAGCGAGAACAACTTCCACCGGTGGTAACCAAGTTGAAAAAGAAGGACAACACTAGAAATCTGCTAATCTAGGTACGAGTGTAAACACCGATACGATTAACTCCTCAATGATTTCCCGTTTACTTGGAGAGGAGGACTCATTTTCTGTCATTACATCAATGGAGGTGATGAAAACAACAAAGATTCTAGTTAAGGGGCACCGACATCAGCAAAAGCTTCTTGGACCAGTGTATTTTTTGGAAATCAAAAACCAAATGTTAGTTTAAAACTAAATCTGGTAGAAAACCTAGCTGAGGAGGTCATTCTGAGGGACCAGTATATGGATAATGTTGAAACAGCTTGGTGAGTTTCTTTATTGGGAGATTTCAGGTAAGTATGAACTTTTTGCATTATGTGACTTATGGAAAGTCACCTATAACTATTTTGTTCACAAAAGTGGTGGCTTATTTTCAAATTTTTCGACGAAGAAAAAAGAAGTAAGGTGCTCAATGGCGTACCTCATTTCGTTTATGGTAGACTACTGTTGTTGAAGGTCATGCTAAAATGTTTTGAGTTTGATGATGAAGAAATCCACATGATGCCGGTTTGGGTTACATTACCAGACTTACCACTGGATTGTTGGAATCCCATAACCCTCAGTATGATTGTGTCCAGAGTTGGTGAGCCAATTCAAACGGACAACCTCACTTCTACCAGGGGTAGATTGTCATATGCAAAAGGGTTCTTGCTGAGGTTGATGCCTCAAAAGAACTAACAAGAATGGTTCGAATTAGACTACCAACAGGAAAAATCTGAGAAAAACAAGTGATTTTCGAGCATGAACCTAGGTTTTGCTCCCACCGCAACATGATTGGTCATTAATCAAAAGGCTGTTAATCAAACAACCAATTGTATGAAACCAAGATGGACACTAGTAAAGCAAATGGCTAGAAAAAGAATCTGAATGTTGAAGCTACCAAAAATATCAAGTCATTGAACAAGCCAGCGACCCAAAGTGCAGAGATTATTGTTGATAGCAGTAATGATAGAATGGCAAATGTCGACCAGAATCACAAGTTTGTTGATGAAACAAACAATATCCAAGTAAAGGGTAAGGCTGTTGATGATAATCAATTCGAGCAGAATATCTTAAGAAAATGGGCATGGAGATAGAGAAAGCAAAATCGGATATGTTAGGCCAAACATCTGCCACTCAAGTGAGTAAAGAAAAAGGCCAAGGAGTCAAAATTGATAGCCAACAAGAGACTGAAAAACAGGGAACCAATCAAGCTGATCAAGGTTCTACACCTTTGGAGGTTCTATTCACTTTAGTTGCTAAAAAGAAAAAAAGGAACTAAGGTAACTTGTGAGCCCCCACAACTTCAAGGCAGTGACTTCTCGGATAGTGGATCAGATGAGGAAATCAATAGAAAAGCCAAAGGGAAAATGGTAATGCAACAAGTCACTCCAAAAGTTAAGGATAAAAAGAAGGGCCATGCTCTTCTTAAATCAAAATAAAAGTTGTGTTGGAATATTAGGGGCTTAAATATAGCCCTAAAACAAAATGAGGTGTGGAGCCTCATTAAGTAAGAGAATTTAGATGTTATTGGAGTGCTGGAAACAAAATTAAACCAGTAGAAACTTCAGCAGTTGAACAAATTTCCTGGCTGGAATGTGACAAATAACTTTCAAACACATATTGTGGCAGAATTTTGGTGCTTTGGAATCCTACTAAAGTAATGCTAGACCCACAAGAGATATTCCTGCAAGTTATACACTGTTTAATCACTTGTAAGGTAAGTCTATTTTCATTCCAAATTAGTTTCGTCTATGGTTTTATTCTATCGTAAGCAGATGACTTTTATGGGATAACTTAGTGAATTTTGGCATGTATTTAACACGGCCTTGGTTGATTTTGGGAGACTTTAACAATGTTATGAAGGCTGATGAGAAGTGTAATGGAGCAGACATAACGACTTATGACATAAGAGACTTTGTTGATTGTTGTCCACATTGGGCTTGACAGACTTGCAAGCAATGAGAAACAAAGAAACTAAAAGTTAACTTTTATGCCCCATTCATTGATAAAATTGCAACCTACATCAATGCATGGACTAGTGCATCGCTTTCATACGTAGGTTGGGTTGAATTGATCAGATTTGTGTTGCAAGGAGTTGAATGCTTTTAGCTTTCTATTTTCTACATTTCTACCGCAGTGATTTCCAGAATCACTAGATTATGCAAGGCCTTCCTTTGGGGTTCCAAGAAACCATTAGTGGCATGGAATGAAATATGTCTTCCCAAAAGTGAGGGAGGATTGAGATTCAGGGATATCGAGTGCTGGAATACGTCACTTCTGACTAAATTACTGTGGAATATCCATGCAAAGAAGGATACTCTCTGGAAGAAGGATATCCATGCAAATGGATCAATCAAGTATACTTGAAAGAGAAATCTCTTTGGGACTGGTCACCTAGCAAGGGTGACTCTCATCTTTTGAGTGATTGTTTGGAATTAAAGACTTGATCTGCCAGATGGAAGGAGCACAACATCTTGCCATCGAAAAACTATCCAATTGGATAGGTGGGACAGATTTAAGCATTGCACGTGCTTATGATTACTTCCGAATGAAGGGGACTAAGATGATCTGGGCAAAGGATGTTTGGAGCTCATGCATCACTCCTAAACATTCCTTTGTATTATGGGTTAGTGCCAAATCAAAGTTACTCACGAAGGATAAGATTGAGCATATGGACATTGATAAACACTATGTGTTATGTAGGACGACAACTAAATTAATTCAACACCTTTTTTTTGAATGCAACTTTAGCTCCAACGCATGGAAACATATTAGGGACTGGGTCAACATCAAAAGATTGATGTCAACTCTTCGTAGTGCATTGAAATACATCAAGAAAGAAGCACAGGGGATGACCTGACACAACAAGGTCAAAAAAGTGGGACTTGCTTGCACCATTTACCAGCTATGGACAACGAGGAACCAATGACTTTTTGAGGGGTTGATATCTCATCTCGATAGCATCATCCGATGAATCCAAACACATGTTAACAAACTCATGTTTTCTTTGTATATAAATCTTTGGCTCTCAATCCTTAAGATTGAACTTGTTTGCAGAGCAACCTAGGTATGTCAGTGTATTTGTACATAATATTTGACCAATAGATTTACCTTTACTGATCCAAAAAAAAGAAAGAGTGACTAGTATGACCATGTTTCTTGGAATGTTAAGTATAAATACTACGCTCAATCAAGTGGATATCCCCGCAAGTTATACATTGTTCAATCACTTCCAAATTAGTTTCGTTTATAATTTTTATTCAATCGTAAGCAGACGACCTATATGGGACAACTTAGTAAATTTTGGCATGCATTTAACATGGCCTTGGCTGATTTTAGGAGACTTTAACAATATTATGAAGGTTGAGGAGAAGTGTAATGGAGCAGACGTAATGATATATGAAACAAGAGACTTTGTTGATTGTTGCCTCAGATTGGGCTTGACAAACTTGCAAGCAATGGGATGCTTTTACAATTGGAACAACAATAGGGTTTGGTGTAAATTGGATAGGGCCTTGGTGAACATCATATGGATGCTTACGGGGTTTCATGGGCAAGCAAATTTCCTACCACCTGGATGTTTATCAGATCATTCACCATGCATCGTGTCAATGGTTCATCAAAAATGTGTTGGACGTGTATCATTCAGATTTTTTAACATGTGGACTGAATATGGAGAGTCAAACAGCAGTGTAGTCAATTTGGAATCAAAGAATTAGAGGGATCGAGCAATTCACCTTTTGTAAGAAATTGAAGGCATTGAAAAGCCCTCTCAAACAGCTGAATCTAAAATATTTTGTACACATTTTTGTTCGAGCTTCCAATGCTAATCAAGACCTAAAAGAGGCTCAATTACAGCTGCACGATCAGCCTGGAAATGAGTTGCTGCAGACTATAGTCAATGTTAAATAGAATCACATCATAGCGGTTCTTAAAGAAGATGGGACTTAGACATTCTCTCAACAAGAACTTGTTAATGAGTTTGTGGAATATTTTGTGAGACTTTTTGGCACAAGAGAGGAATGTGCACTAATTGACAGTAATGTACTCATGTCAAGATCGAGGATTACAAATCAACAAGCAGAGGCTCTCATTTCAGACATTTCTGACCATGAAATTAAGGAGGTACTCTTTGGTATTGGGGAGGATAAATCCCTAGGGCCAGACTATTTCTCATTATACTTCGTCAAGAAATCATGGGGTGTTGTTGGGGACCAATTTTGTGGAGCTGTTAAGGAATTTTTTGCATCAGCGGGCAATCAACAACTCTAATTTTAATTTGTGGATGATCTTGTTTTGATGGCCAGATGTGATATGTTATCTGTTCAGATTTTAATGCAAAGCTTACGGGACTTTGGGAACAGATTAGAACTGAGAATTAATGTCTTGAAGTCAAGTATTTACACAGCAGGGATTGTTAGACAGCAGCTGGATGAAATACAAGAACTGACCAATATTTTAAAGGGATCAATGCATTTTCGTTACTTGGGAATTTCCTTTATTGCAGAAAAATTGAAGGTCATGCATTATGCTCCATTCATTGACAAAATCGTTGCTTTTATTAATGTATGGACTAGTAATTCTTTATCCTACGTGGGACGAACGGAACTTATACGCACTATTTTACAAGGTGTTGAGTGTTTTTGGTTGATGATTCTTCATATTCCAGCCACTGTTATTAGTAGAATTATGAGGTGTGATTAGTGTTTTTGTGGGGGTCCAAAAATACACCGGTAGTATGGAAGGAAATCTATCTACCCAAAGATGAAGGTGGTCTTGGATTCCAAGACTTAAAAAGCTGGAACTTGGTATTATGGACCAAGTTGTTGTGGAACATTCATGTTAAAAAGGACACATTATGGGTTCGTTGGATTAATATTTTTTATTTGAATAATATATCTATTTGAGACTGGAATCCACACAAGGAGGACTCTCCATTGTTTAAGAAAATTATAGTATTCGAAACTTTTTGATCCAAGTTAAAGGCATGAAACAGCATTCTGTCCAACAACTTACAGAATGGTATGATGGGTTAGATTTTGTCACAGCAAGAGCATACTATTTCTTCATATCGAAAGGGATTAAGAAGCCGTGGGTAAAGGAAATTTGGAGACCCGATATCACTCCAAGGCACTCATTTATCTTATGGTTTTGTGCTAAAGGTAGGTTCCTCATAAAGGATCTAATTAATTACTTGGAAATAGACGGGACATGCAGCCTGTGCGGTAGGAAGTTGGAAAGTTCAAAAAAGAAATTTCTAATATCAACATTGCACTTAAATGGATAAAAAAGATGTTGGAGGGACATTGTGGTGTAACAAAGCAAAAAAGATTGCTTTCGCATGCACCGTTCACCAAAAATGGACAACACACAACTGAATTTTTTTTGAAGATATACCTCCCATTATATCTGCCTTTGTTCATAAGATCAAAACATATGTATACAAGTTGTTATTTACCTTGTATCCATATGTCTTGACTCTTTTTTAGAACATTGCTATTTGAATTGATATTGAGCGAGACCTTATTTTGTTCAAACTTTTGTAATTTGGCTTTATAAATAGGCAGCCCAAATGTTTAGCATACAACATAAAAGTAAAATCCTTGTTTGTTGTTTCTCATGGTTTTAGCCTTGTTTAGGCAACCTGATTTTAATACTTGTATACACCGCCTGAGTATGCTCAGTGTATATTGTTCACTCTTTTGATCTATAAATTCACATTTACCGATCAAAAAAAAAAGAAAGAGCAGTCACTGCACCAACTAAGTTGAAGGTTAGAGAGAGAGTTTTTGCTTGGGAAACCTCCCAGGTGCCTTCACTTCGAGTCTGAGCAATTTCTTCAGTTTCGCTTCAACTTTCTGCAAATATCTGCAAATCTTTTTTTTGGTTACTGGAATCAACCCGTTTAAACTTGTATTTTTTTGGTTGGGACTGTTCATTTCTCTATGAAAAGCTGTATCCATGTTGATTTTTTTTTTGGATTTTTTGGTTACTGGAATCAACATACTTCAGATTCAAAACGACCAAAAGTGACAATATAATTTTTTTTGCTGTTTTGGAGAAACCAAGCTCAAGTTCTCCTTATATAGATGTCAAGACTGCTCGGTCTAAACCAGGTTTGTCCCTGGATATTTTCCTATATGTTTTGCAAACTCTAGGGGGAAGATGATTCAGATACAGAATCGTCTATGTCTTGTTATGCAGCCAGAAGCAAGAATTAACCGACTAAACAGAAAGTGTTCGACAAAAAAACTGAGAAGCAAGCAGATAGGGTGTTTAATAAAAAGTCTAGCATGCCTGCCATTTCAAAAGCACAATGACTCAGCCTTTTCAAAGACAATTGAAAAATATCTTAAGGCATCAAACTTACTACTATTAAGACAAATAGAGAAGAGGACGTGATCTCGAATCCCATAATTAGATGATGTTGAAAAGGCTTGGGGATTCCACCTTGTCGGCTACTTTGCTGCAAAGTTCATAGGTAAAACAACACTATTGCAGCTTTGTGATTCCTGGAATGTTCAATATAAGTACTTCGTACACTTCAGTGGTTGACTGGTCTTCAAATTTGAAAACGCAATAGATAGGACAATGTGTCAAACGGAGTGCTTTACTTTATGTTTGGAAGGCCCTTATTGATGAAAATGATGCCTTCATGTTTTGACTTTGATGAGGGCGATATAAGCACCATGTCAATTTGGATAAATCTACCATGCTTACTACTAGAATGCTAGAATGAAAAAGCATAAAGTAAAATCATGTCAAAAGTGGGTAAGCTACTTTACACTAACAAGCTTACCAACACAAATGAACGACTATCTTATGCTCGAGTTCTGGTAGAAGTTGATGCAGCTAGAAAATTGACCCGTTCAATTCGTATTAAACTTTAAAATGGCCAAATTAAAGAGCAGCCTGTTGTCTACGAGTTTGAGCTAAAATTCTGTGCGACATGTAGAATGTTTGGACACCCAATAGAAGGTTGTAAAACACCAAGCTACTCTCTAATTTGGCCATTTGGAAATTTAATATGGATTGAACGGGTCAATTTTCTGGCTGCATTAACTTCTACCAGAACTCAGGAATAAAATAATCGCTCATTTGTGCTGGTAAGCTTGTCAGTGTAAAGTGGCTTACCCACTTTTGACACGATTTTACTTTATACTTTTTCATTCTAGCATTCCAATAGTAAGCATGGTAGATTGATCCAAATCGGCATGGTGCTTATATTGCTCTCATCAAAGTCAAACATGAAGGCATCGTTTTCATCAATAAGGGCCTTCCAAACACAAAGTAAGGCCCTTCATTTAGCACATTGTCCTTGTCTGTTGCGTTTTCAAATTTGAAGACCAGCCAACCACTGGAGTATACGAAGTACTTATATTGAACATTTTAGGAATCAAAAAACTGCAATAGTGTTGTTTTATATGGGAATTTTGCAGCGAAGTAGCCAACAAGGTAGAATCCCCAAGCCTTTTCAACATTATCTAAATCATGGGATTCGAGGACCACGTCCTTTTCTTAATTTGTCTCAATAGTAGTAAGTTTGATGCTTTGAGATATTTCTGAGTTATGGTGCTTTTGAAGTGGCAGGCATGCTAGACTTTTTATCAAACACCCTATCTACTTGCTTCTCATTTTTTTCGTCGAACACCTTTTGTTCAGTCGGTTCATTCTTGCTTTTGACTGCAGAACAAGACATAGACGATTCTGTATCCAAATCCTCTTCCCCCAGAGTTTGCAAAAACAGAAGAGGAAATATCCAGGGACAAACCTGGTTTAGACCTAACAGTCTTAACATCTGCTTAAGGAGAACTTGAGCTTGGTTTCTCCAAAACAGCAAAAAAAATTTCTACTGTTACATTTGGTCATTCTGAATCTATAGTATGTTGATTTTTTCTTTTTTTCACCATGGATACAGCTTTTCACAGCGAATCGAACAAGACCCAACAAAAAAATACAAGTTTAAACGGGCTAATTCCAATAACCAGTGTTGGATCGATTTGTAGCAAAAGTTCAGAGAAAATCCGCAGAAATCCTAAAACCCAGATTTTGGTGGATTATGGGATTGTTTTATGAGCAGAAAGAACATAGAACACATATAAATAACATAGAGTGGCTTGACAAACAAAACAATTCAGTAAAGATTTGTAGAAAATTGAAGCAAAATTGAAGAAATTGCTCAAACTCGAAGTGAAGGCACTCGGGAGGTTTCCCAAGCAAAAATTCTCTCTCTAACCTTTAGCTTAGTTGGTGCAGCGACTACTCTTTCTTTTTTTATGATCGATAAATGTGATTTAATAGATTAAAAGAGTGAACAATATACATTAGGCATACCAAGACGGTGTATACAAGTATTGATATTAGGTCGCCTAAATAAGGCTAAAACCATAAGAAACAAAAAACAAGGATCTTGCCTATATGCTGTGTGCTAAACATTTAGGTAGCCTACTTACAAAGCCAAATTACAAAAGTGTGAATAAAATAAGGCCTCACTCAATATTAATTCAAATAAGAATGTTCTAAAAAAGAGTCAAGATATATGGATACAAGGTAAATAACAACTTGTATATATATGTTTTGATCTTGTGAACAAAGACAGATATAATAAGAGGTATATTTTCAAAAAAAATTCAGTTGTGTGCTGTCTATATTTAGTGAACGGTGCATGCGAAGGCAATCTTCTTTGCTTTGTTACGCCACAATGTCCCTCCAACATCTTTTTTGATCCATTTAAGTACACTGTTGATTTGGACATTTCTATTTTGATGTCGATCCAGTCTCTTATTTGCTTCCAAATATTGTGATTGATGCTGCAGTTAAAGAATAAATGTTGTGAGCTTTCCAGCTCCCTGTCGCACAGGCTGCATGTCCCGTCTATTTCCATGTACTTAATCCAATCTTTTGTGAGGAGCCTGCCTTTAGCACAAAGTCATAAGATAAATGAGTGCCCCTTGCTGTGACAAAATCTGACCCATCATACCATTCTGTAAGTTGCTGGACAGCCTGCTATTTCGTGCCCATTGCATGGATTAAAAAGTTTCGAATAGTGCAAAGTCTTGAACAATAGAGAGTCCCCATTGCATGGATTCCAGTCCCAAATGGATATATTGTTCAGATAAAAAATGTTAATCCAACAAACCCATAATGTGTCATTTTTAGCATGAATGTTCCACAATAATTTGGTCCATAATGCCAAGTTTCAGCTTTTTAAGTCCTGGAACCCAAGACCACATTCATCATTGGGTAGATAGATTTCCTTCCACGCTATCGGTGTATTTCTGGACCCCCACAGAAACACTATGCACATCCTCATAATTCTGCTAATGACAGTGGCTGGAATATGAAGAATCATCAACCAAAAATACTCAACACCTTGTAATATAGTGCGTATAAGTTCCGTTCGTCCCACGTAGTCCATGTATTAATAAAAGTAGTAGTTTTGTCAATGAATGGAGCATAATGTATGACCTTCAATTTTTCTGAAGCAAGGGAAATTGTCAAATAACGAAAAGACATTGATCCCTTTGGAATATTGGTTAGTTCTTGTATTTTATCCAGCTATTGCCCAATAATCCTTGACTTCAAGACATTAATTCTCAGTCCTGATCTGTTCCCAAAGTCCCGTGAGCTTTGCATTAAAATTTGAACAGATAACATACCACCTTTGGCCATTAAAACAAGATCATATGCAAAGGCCATGTGCGTTATTTTCATCTTACCACATTTTGGGTGGTAATTAAAATCAGAGTTGTCGGTTGCCTATCCCACCAGTCTCGAGAAGTATTCCATACATAAAACGAATAGAAACAGTGACGTGGGGTCACCCTAACGTAACCTATTGTTACCTTTGAAAAATCCAAAGATGCTGCCATTTAGTGTTATCGAATAAGAGGGGGTTGATATGTATTCTATGATCCAATCAATGAATCTGCACGGGAAGCCTATGCCACTAAGAACTGATCGAAGTTACTCCTAGTTCACCAAATCATATTCTTTTCTAATGTCCACTTTAATCATGTATCGCGATGAAATTCTTTTTCTACAATACTGTCTAAGGAGTTCTTGGGCCAGTTGGATGTTATTTCCTCGAACAAAGGCTGATTGTGCACAATTAATAATCAAATCCAAAATATTCGCCAATCTGGTCATAATAATTTTTGATATAACTTTGTAGAACACATTGCAGCACACAATAAGTCTGAATTTCTCTACTCGTTGTGATTGATTCGATTTAGGCACCAATGAGCTATGTCTTAGTAATAAGAATTTCTTCACTCTTTTGCTAAAAAATAAAAAATAAAAATAGTAATCCTGTGTCTCGGAAAGTTATGCTTGTATTTGAATCCTACTTTTCATTAATAAGGTTTGTTATCAAGTCTTCTCTCATTAAATATTGAGATATTTGAATCTTTGAAAAGGATTATGTTGGAGGAAAGACATGAATTGCCCTCAGTATATATTTGATAATCAACATCCATAAATAACATGTCATATTTTCTTCAATTGACACAGTTCTCCACTTTGGCAGCAACTCGAATTTTCTTATTTCATCTCATATTCTAATTTTTAAACACATGTCAAGTGTATATGATTCAAAAATATTTCATACATTTGACACACATTTGTAATATGAAATATGAAATGAAATACTAAATTAAAATAAAGAACTCCGATAATTTTGACTGTTGTTTAAAAAATAAAAAAGAAACATTTGAAGTGGAAAATCGAAATACAACTTTTTGTGTTTCTCGTGAATGAATAATGATTTTATCTTCCAACTAGAGTCATCTGAGAAGTTGAAAAGTAAACCGAGAATCTCTAAATTAAGAGACAGGATAGCTGCAGAGTAATTTCTTTTGTTGTAAGAAAGAAATGTAGAAAACCCTGCTCCACTTCAATTACTTCAATATATACACTTAACATGTGAACTTCGTCACGTTTCATCGTCCCTTTTTTTCCTGTCAAGTCCTCGTTTGAACTCCAAGATTTGGTCTACATTTAAATACTTCAGCAGAATCAACACGTTGGAGTAAATATAAAAGAGCTTACCATTGTGCGTCACTGATCTCAACAAAAGAGCTTACCAGCCACACAGTGTTTCCATTAAACCCTATCATCATGGCATGGAAACTCAAACTGAAAAAACTTCACATAATGAAGATTATGCTAGCAATGATGATCCCATATTCAGCAACCACGTCAAGCTCTACATTGTTCCGTATCTAAAGTGTAACATGTTGATGTTCAAGAATTAGCTTCCCATGCTGGTTCTTGAAAAACTAGTTTCCTTTCAAAATGACAACTCACTGAAGGTAGAGATGCACCCACTTTCAATTCCTCTGTTAACTACCATGCGCCTTGATTTTCCTTTCTTGACACTTGCATAAGAGAAGAAGTCACCTGCAATATACGATATCCCACATGCTGTTTAAATATCTTAGCAAAGTATTCTTTTTAGTTGCTATATAAATAGTATTACGCATAACTAGTATGATTGTTCGTGAGAACTTTCTAATATTATTTGCACATAGAAAGGCGAGGAGTTATTCAACTCCCTATCCTAGGACATTACCCTCGACCTAGAGAGCAGCCTGGACGAGGTTCATAAGCAGATCAGTGCTTATTCTCCATTTACGTTTAAGGTATCTTCTTCCATCTTCCATGCTAGCTTTGTTTATGCTTTCCATACAATTGTAAGCATGAGATCACTTTGGGCCAACATAAAAAAATTCAGCTCCAACTGTACCACTTCTTGGATGGTAAATGGAGACTTCAATAATATCTTAAGTGTTGATGAAAAAAGCAACTGAGCTGAGGTTATACCTTATGAGGTGAAAGACTTTTTAGATTGTAGTCTCATTGTTGGACTTTCAGACTTGAGATCTATTGGGTGTCTTTTACTTGGACTAATAATACAGTTTGGAGCAAACTCGATAGAGCCACAATGAATAATATTTGGTTGTAAGTAGGATTCTCTGGTCTTGCTAACTTCCCAATGGAAGATTATCTTTCTGATCATTGTCCCTGCATTGTATCACTCTTACATGAAGAGAAGAGAAATGACGACTTTCATGACTTGTTTTCTACTGAATGGAATGTTAGGGTTACTAGATACAAGCTATTGAAAAAAGACATTTTGCACACATTTCCAATAGGACAGAGAAAGCAAATATGGATCTTAAAGCTACTCAACTTGAATTGCATGATTGCACATCAAATGTTGCTCTTCAAAGTAAAGTGGGTTACTTGTGAAAAAAAGTAATGAGATTGGGTGAAGCTGAAAGATGCTTCTATTATGAGCAACCTAAATGCACCTACCTTAAGTAGAGAGACAAATGCACCAAGTTCTTCTATGCTTTGGTGAAAAAGAACACCAGACGAAATTATATTATAGTTGTTCATAATGAAGATGGTAGATACACTGCATCCAAGGAACAAGAATCAGATACTATGAACAGTTGTTGGGAGCATGTAGCACGTGTGTTCCATTAAACTTGGAAATTTCAAGCATGGGCAATTAGTCTCTAAAGACTAAGCTAATCACCTTGCAAGGGACATCTCTATTCACGAGATCTAAATTTGCTCTAAATTCACATTCTTTCTTGGATCTAAATATTCGCATACATTTTTCTCCATAATATCAGGTGATTTTGGAAAGAGGGTTAACATGATAGTTGTAAATGTATTTGTTAGTTTCATTTTTCAACTCGAAGCACCTAATTTCAATTATTAGGAAGAAAGTTATGTTTGATTTAAGGAGATGTGCTAGTATAGATAGATTCCTTCCAATGCATACACACTTGGATGAATTTTTTGGATTAATGAAGGTTGAATTAGGTTGAGTTTCCAACAATAAAGTTATAGGAATTATACCCAAATATTAACATTGCACAAGTCAAGAAACATGATGATTTTGCAAGCCCAACAATCACTTGCAAAGTTCAAGTGATTTCTTGTATATATTTTAATCTACATATGATGGACTTATACAAAAATGACCAGTTTCTTCTAATTATGATGCTTTTTTGAACCAATGAAATATTATCTCCCAATTTGCTCAAGAAATTTGTTGTCTTATTTGATTTCGTTTTGGGTGTGATTTTGGGTGTTTTGTGTGTTTTTAACTCAGAAAATAGCCCATTTTTGCTACAAATCTGGGTTTTTGAATTACTGTTGGTGTTTTTGCTGATTTTCTCCTAATTCAGAAACCTTTGCATGTTTGTGAACATTCGGTAAAATCAGAGTGCCAAGTTGCTACTTGGATCTGATTTTTGCATTGAGGTATTGCTGCTGATTGCACGTTTGAAAATGGTAAAAAAGAATAAGAATCAACTACTGAATCTTGGTGAACCTGTGTCTGCCATTGAAAATAATGGGAGTTCTATGGAACTTAAATTTAATGACAGCTCAAGTATTCTATGTGCAGGGGCTAAAAGTGGGATGGTCCAGCTTGTTGGTTCATTTTCTACTAGAAATTCCTGTACCTTGGGTGTTGATACTGATCTGGAGCAGGATTCCAACAACGATGGTTGCAGTGTGAAGGAAAAGACTACAGACCAAATGTATGATAAAATGTTTGATAACACTATAGACAAGGTGTTTGAAGAAATGCCAAGTCATAATGAAGAACAAAAATCTAAAGCCCCATGGATTTACTTGTTTAAGGATAACAAAAGCCCTTCCCAAGGACTGAAACTCAAAGAAATTAAGTGTAAGGAGGAAGATGAAGTGGTTCTAGATGCTCAGGATCTAGACGATGTGGATACAACGTAGGGCTTCTATTTAGTGGGCTACATTGCTGCTAAGTTTCCTAGAAGAATGGCAATGTTTAAAATATGCCCACTCTCTAGTGGCTGGCTTGTGTTCAAATTTGAGAGTACAATAAATCGGGACATGATGCTTAATCGAGGCCCTTACTTTGTTTATGGCAGGACCTTTCTACTAAAAATGATGCCTTCATGATTTTAGTTTAGTGATGACGAAATCAGCATCATGTCGGTATGGATCAACCTTCCAGGTCTACCATTGGAATGTTGGAATGCTTCAGCCTTGAGCCAGATTACTTCAAATGTTGGCAAACCAGTGTCAACGGACATGCTCACATCCACAAAAGAGAGACTATCCTATGGAAAGGTCCTTGTGGAAGCGGATGCAGCTAAGGAGTTGGCATGATCCATTAAAATCAAGTTGTCTAGCAGTCGAATGAGGGAGCAACCGGAGGTTTTTTAGTACAAACCAAAATTCTGTCCAAAATGCAAAGTTTTCGGACAATCAATGCGGGGTTGTAGCTTTGCCAAAACCAACTTAAAAAAGATATAAAGAAAGCACTACACAACAACCTTTCTCTGATATTGTGAAGGCACCTTTGGAAGGAAAACCAACTGAACAACAGTCAGATTCCTGTCGGGACATTCTAGGGCAGCCTAACACGGATATTGGAAAGGCTCCGTTCATGGAAGAGCCAATTGGCCAACTGCCAGAATTGGGTTGGGACAACTCAGGGTTGCATTTAGCCTTGGACTTACCTTTCATAGACGTCACCAGAAAGAACAAGAAAGGTAAGGCTAAACCAAATGAAAACCAACACTTGGAGAATCGGGAAAGCTTCAATAACAAAAGTCATGAGATAAATTTGAGAGCAAAACTCAAGGGAAAATCTATCATACAACAAGGTACAAGTGCCAATATCTAAAAATCAGTGATAAAAGGTCTAAATTCTTTCATACTATTGTCAAAAAAAACATAAAAAAGAACCATATCATTATTAACCGCACTGAAAGTGGATCCATGACAACAACTTATCAAGAGATTAGGGTTGAATTTGAGCATTTCTTTGAAACACTATATGGATCAACAGACAATTGCAAATCTATTGACCCAGAGGTAATCAAAGCTGGCCCTTTACTTTCGGTGGACCAAGCTACACAACTCACTTATCCTATCTCTGATTTTGAGATTAAAGAGGCTTTGAATAGTATTAGAGATGACAAAGCCCCTGGTCTAGATGGATTCTCATCATGTTTTTTCAAAATAGCATGGAATATTATGGGTGATTAATTTAAAACAACAGTCTTGGAATTCTTTTGCTCGACTTTCCTTCTTAAACAGACAAACCATATGATTTTAGCATTGGTCCCTAAGTCCAACCATTCTCCTTTGGTTGGAGATTTTTGACCTATTGCTTGCTATAATGTTTTTTACAAAGTCATCTAAAAAATTATTGCCAATTGACTGACTTCAGTGTTAGAGTCAATTGTGGACAGGGCACAATCAGTGTTTGTGGAGGGACAAAATATTATTTGACAACATTCACATGGCCCAGGAACTCCTTAGGCAATATTGTAGAAAACGTGTATCACTAAGATGCCTTATCAAAGTGGACCTTTGCAAGGCGTATGATTCAGTTAGCTGTAGTTTCCTCAAATCAATGTTGGAGGGATTGGGTTTTCCAACTATATTTATCAGGTGGGTGATAAAGTGTGTAACCACCACATCATTTTCTATTTCAGTTAACAGATGCCTTTACGGGTTCATCAAAGGCAAGAAGGGACTTCGTCAAGGCTCTTGAAGAAGCAAACATAAATGCTTGATTTCAATTACCACCCGAAATGCAATCAATTGAAGATTACACATTTGGAATTTGGGGATGCCCTTATGTTAGTGGCGAGGGAGGACACACTCTCGATTAAGATCCTTATGGACTGCCTGCACAAATTTGGTGTATCCTCGGGTTTTCATGTTAATGCTTTGAAATCGAACTTTTTTACAGCATGCATCATGAGCAGGGAACTTGAGGATATCCAAGAGATCACAAATTTTAGTAGGGGACCTATACCAATTAGATATTTGAGTATCTCCATTGCATCAGAAAAATTGAAAGTTATGCATTTTGCCTCTTTCATTGATAAAATTACAACTTACATTAGTTCATGGACTAGCTAATCCTTATCATATGTTGGAAGGGCTGAGCTCATACGGGTTGTTTTGCAAGGTGTGGAGCATTATTGGCTATTGATTCTTTCCATCCCTACTGTCGTTATTGATAGAATAACCAGATTGTGTAGAGTATTTCTTTGGGGATCCAAAAAATCCTTGGTGGCATGGAAGGAAATCTGCTTATCGAAGTGCAAGGGCAGGCTGAGTTTTAGGGATGCAAGGCATAGAATATGGCTCTTCTATCCAAAACATTATGGAACATTTATGTGAAAAAAAATACTCTTTGGATTCATTTGGTCAATTGCGTGTACCTCAATGGATTATCCATTTGGGAATGTACACCTATGAAATAAGACTCTACCCTCCTCAAAAGAGTCATTGATATTCAGAATCGTTTGATTTGGACGGAAGGGTCCATTGATGGTGCTATTCAAAAACTGTTTGAATTGCATACAGGATATAAACCATTTGTTGCTTGTGCACATGAGTTCTTCAGACTGAGAAACAACATAATAGTATGGGCTACGGTTATCTGGAAGCCTGCCATCATGCCAAAACATGCATTTATCACATGGCTTTGTGCTAAAGCAAGAATACTCAAAGATCGGATCAAACACATTGATATTGATAGAACTTGTGTACTATGCGAGTAGAAACCTGAAACTTTATAGCACCTATTTTTCGAATGTAGCTTCAGTAGCAATATTTGGAAATTTATCAGGCACTGGATTAGCTTGGTCAGAGCTACGAGAATAATCAACAGTGCACTCAAATGGACCAAAAAGAAGACCAAGGGCTCATTTTGGCAAAATGCAGCAAAACAGTCAACTTTTACATGTATTGTTTATCATCTTTGGAATGCATGCAATAGGATGATGTTTGAGAAGGAACACCCTCAAATAGATCAATAATCCACAAAATGAAAACACATGTGTATAAGTCTATCTTTTCTTTGTATCCATATGTGTTGAGTCAGTTTGAGTTGATGGCATCGGGACTATAATTGTTGGTGTCCCATTTGTAATTCATTGGGTATGCTAGTGCACTTTATATATTCTTTTGATCAATGAATATTTGACTTTACCGATAAAAAAAGTAGGTGGGGTTAGAGAGAGAAGTACTCCTTAGCAAAGCTCCTAAGTGTTTATCTTTTTGAACTTGAGATATTTCTTTGATTTACTTCAATCTTGTTGTTTATTTGCTGATTTGTGCTAATTTTTTGTGGGCATTCACTCCAAACTAACATTGAGTTGGTCCTGGAAACTAGAATTGCTACTGTTTTTCTGAACAGTGGTGATGGGTTGTTGTTGGTTTGGTGGTTATTACTGTTTTTTGTGATTTCTTGTTGGAATCAACTATTTTTATTCTTGTTTTTGAAACCTGTGTTGCTGGTCACGTGAACTTTGGTTACTTTGAGATCGTTGGGTTCAGTTTTGTGGTTTGATTTTATTGATGTGTTATTTGTTTGTTGTTCGAACCTCTATCATGGCAAAGAAGAAAAAGAACTAGAAACAACCCTAAAACCCCTTATTGAATCAAGTGTTTCTCACACTTTGGGGGATGTTGACTCAGACATAGATTCATTGTAGATTTGGTGTTTGATGAAAGTCACCAAAAGGATGCAGATAATATGTTTGAAAAAATGCCAACTAAACCTGATGTAAGCCCGAGACTTGACATTTTTAAGGACAATATGAATGTTTCCCAAAGTATCAAACTTAATGTAGTTGTGGAAAATGGGGATGATGAAGTAGCACTTGAGGCTCAGGATCTAAACGATGTGGAGAAGGCATGGGGTTTTTGCCTAGTAGATTATTTTGTTGCAAAATTTTTGGGTAAGACAACCCTACTCCAACTCTGTGAATCTTGGAATATAAAGTACAAATACTTTGCTCACTCGAGTGGTTGGCTAGTATTTAAGTTTGATTGTGCAGCGAACAGGGACAAAGTACTGAAAGAGGGCCATACTTTGTTTTTGGTAGGTCATTGCTTTGGAAAATTATGTCGTCTTGCTTCGAGTTTGATGACGATGAGTCCAACAGGTTGTTTTTGAATATGAATTGAAGTACTGTGATAGTTGCAAAATGCTGGGTAGTTCAACTGGGGCCTGTTTTGTCCCTAAACCAGTCAAGGAATATTGAGAACTAGCAAAAACAGGTGTAAGGAAAACTTCAACAGAGATAGAGACAGTAAAAACAAATGTGCTACCCCAAACTAATGTCACACAAGTGAATAAAGAAAAAGCCCAAGGAGACAAAACTGTTAGCCAACAGGAGGTTGACATATGAGTGATCAACCAAGGTGTACAATCTTCTACATCCTTTGAGGGTTGTCTTACCCAAAAATTCTGCAGCAAAATAACCCACTAGGCAAAAACCCCATGCCTTCTCCACTTCGTCTAGATCCTGAGCCTCAAGTACTACTTCATTGTCCTCATTTTCCACATTTGCATTAAGTTTGATACCTTAGAAAACATTCCTATTGTTCTTAAAAAGGTTAAGCTATGGTCGTTTTGGAACATCTAGTTTAGTTGGCATTATTTCAAACACTAATTCTGCATTCTCCTCATTTTCTCTAGAACTAGATTGCAATGAATCCGTGTCTGAGTCCACATCCCTCAAAGTACGAGAAAAATTTGATTTAACAAGGGTTTTAGGGTTGTACCTTTTAACCAGACAGATCCATTTGGATTATCAACACCATTAGGTTATTTTTGTTTTTTTTTCTTTACCATGACAGAGGTTCGAACAACAAACAAACAACACAACAGAAAAATCAAACCACAAAATTGAACCAAATGATCTCAAAATAACCAAAGTTCACGTAACCAGCAACAGATGTTTCAAAAACATGAAAAAAAAACAATTGATTCCAACAAGAAATCACCAAAAACAGCAACAAACCACCAAACCAGCAGCAACTCAACACCACTGTTCAGAAAAAACAGTAGCGATTCTACTTTCTTTTTTTTTATCAGTAAATGTAAATTTATTAATCAAAGAATTGAAAAAAATTACACTGGGCATGAAATGTCACTCTTTCTTTTTCTATCAATAAATTAAAATATTCATTGATTAAAAGAATAGATAAAGTATACTGGGCATACCCAACAGGATTACAAATGGGACACCAATAATTATAGTTCTGATGCCATCAACTTAAAACATATGGATACAAAGAAAAGATAAACCTATACACATGTTTTGATTTTATGGATAATAGGATCCATTTGAGGGCGTTCCTTCTTACACGTCTTCCTATTGCATGCATTCCAAATATGATAAATAGTACAAGCAAAGGTTGACTGCTTTGCTGTATTTTACCAAGATGAGCCATTCATCTATTTTTTGGTCCATTTGAGTGCATTGTTGATTGTTCTAGTAGCTCTGACCAAGACAATCCAGTCCCTGATAAATTTCCAAATATTCCTACTAAAGTTACATTCAAAAAATAGGTGCTGTAAAGTTTCAGGCTGCTGCTCGCACAGTACACATGTTCTATCAATTTCAATGTGTTTAATTCAATTTTTTATGAGAATTCTAGCTTTAGCACAAAGCCATGTGATAAATGCATGTATTAGAGTGATGGATGGCCTCCAAACAACCCTAGCCTATACCTTTATGGTGCTTTTTGATCTGAGAACTCATATGCACAAGAAGTGATCGATTTATATCCCAGGTGCCATTTAGTTAGTTTTTGAATAACACCATCAATGGACCCTTCCGTCCCAATTAAACGATTCCAAATATCAATAACTCTTTTGAGGAGGGGAGAATTTTGTTTCCTAGGTGTATAATCCCAAATAGATAATCTATTGAGGTACATGCTATTAACCCAACGAATCCAAAGAGTATCTTTTTTCACATGAATGTTCCACAAGGTTTTAGATAGGAGTGCCATGTTACATGCCTTAGCGTCCTTGAAACCCAACCCGCCCTCGCACTTCGGTGAGCAGATTTTCTTCCATGCCACCAAGGATTTTCTAGATCCCCAAAGGAAAACTCTACATATTCTGGTTATTCTGTCAATAACGACATCAGGGATGGGAAGGATCGAGAGCCAATAACACTCCACACCTCGCAAAATAGCCCATATGAGCTCAGCCCTTCCAGCATATGATAAGGATTGGCTAGTCCATGCACCATGTAAACTGGAATTTTATCAATGAAATGGGAAAAATGTAGAACTTTCAATTTTTTTGATGCAAGAGGGATACCTAAATATCTAAATGGTATAGGTCATCTACTAAAATTTGTGACCTCTTGGATATCCTCAAGTTCCCTGCCCATAATGTCTTATGTAAAAAGGTTTGATTTCAAAGCATTAACATGAAGTCCCGAGGATGCTCCAAATTTGTGTAGGTAATCCATAAGTATCTTAACCGAGAGTGTCTCTCCCCTCACCATTAACATAAGGTCATCCGCAAATGCCAAATGTGTAATCTTCAACTGATTGCATTTCTGGTGGAAATTGAAATCAAACGTTTCTGTTTGCTTCTTCAAGAGTCTTGATAAATATTCCAAGTAAAGAACAAATAGAAAATGGGATAACGGGTCACCTTGACGAAGTCCCTTCTTACCTTTGATGAATCCATAAAGGCAGATTATTAACTGAAATAGAAAATAATGTGGTGGGTACACACTCTATCTCCCACCTGATAAATATGGTTGGGAAACCCAGTCCCTCCAACAATAATTTGAGGAAACTCCAGCTGACTGAATCATATGCCTTGCGAAAGTCCACTTTGATGAGGCATCTTGGTGATACACGCTTTCTACAATATTGCCTAAGGAGTTCCTATCCCATGTGAATGTTGTCAATAATGTTTCATCCTTTCAGAAATGATGATTATGCCCTGTCCACAATTGGCTCTAACATTGGAGTCAGTCGGTAGGCAATGATTTTTGAAATAACTTTGTAAAAAACATTACAACAGATAATATGTCAGAAATCTCCCATCGAAGGAGAATTGCTGGACTTAGAGACCAAAATTGGAGATAGGATAAGTGAGTTGTGCAGCTTGGTCCACAAAAAATAAAAGGCCTGCTATGATTACCTCTGGGTCAATAGGTTCACAATTGTTTGTCGATCCATAAAGTGTTTCAAAGAAATGCTCAAATTCAACCGCAATCTCTTGATAAGATGTCATGGATCCACTTTTGGTACGAACAACAGTGATGTGGTTCTTTTTCATGTTTCTTTTGACAATAGCATGAAAGAATTTTGTCCTCTTATCACTATTTTTCATATATTGGCACTTTGCACGTTGGAGAATAAACTTCTCTCAGCTTCCACCAAAAACATAGCAGTCTTTCTCAACTTTGCAGCTTTGCCCCTAAATATGAACTTGCTTTGCACCAAAAACATAACAGTCTTTCAGATCTGAATTTGCTTTCTCAGCCCTTGCCAAAATATGCACAAAATGTTACTGATTAAGCTGTTTCAAATGCCCTTTAAGATTTTTCAATTTCTGGAAAAGTGTAAACTGATTCGTTCTAGAAATTGGTGGATTCCAAACTGAGTCCACTGTACTCGAGAAGTTCAGATGTGAAGTCTACATATTGAAAAATCTGAATGGAGATCCTCGTGTTTGTGCAAGATTAAGTAAAGTCACAATATATGGAGAATGATCACATAAGCAACCTAGTGGCGAGAAATCAACTTGCACAAAGAACTTAGTAAACAACCAACGATTGTTCACCATAACATGATCAAATTTACTCCAAATAGAATTGTTGCTCCACGTAAAAAGGCAACCTACTGATTGCAAATCTGAGAGTGTAAGGGATGTACAACAGTCCACAATATCCCTAACTTCATAAGGAGTAACATCTGCCCTGTTGCATTTTTATTCTGCTGTCATGACCTTATTAAAATCTCCCACAACAAGCCAAGGTAAAAAAATGTTGGGTCCAGTAGCCTCCAAATTTTCCCAAAGGCTAAGTCTACTCACAATAGAGTGAAATCCATAAACAAAGCTAACGTGTACAGTGATAGAACTCACCTTACAAGTAACATAGCAATGAATGACTTGAGGTGTGAATTCAACCGAGTGTACCGTTACTTTAGAGGGATCCCACAATACAAGAATACGTCCCCCTTTATGAAAATGAAAGTTGTTTATCTCTTGCCATCCACAGATTGAGCTTAGCATGAAAGTTGTTCAAAATACGTTGGATCTTGAGTTGATTGAGTTTGTTTTCCAAAACCCTAATGATATCAATATTATGTTTCCGAATGAGGTGAGAAACCCCATTTTGTTTCAGGGCTTTATTGAAGCTCGTAATATTCCATGTTGCGAGTTTCATGCTTTGTCTACTAGTTCCCTGACCTTTGTTACTGAAGACATTCTCACATCTCTTCTACTTTCAGGATTAAGGCCCCTCAAGAAATGATTCATTTTCTCATTATTGTCTTGGGCAATGTATGGCACATACTTGCAACCCTCTTCAAATTTTAACACATAATCACATACAAACATCCCTCATTGTTTTAACTCTAGGAATTCTTTTACTCTGAGCGACCTAGCATCTCTGGTGAAATACTTATCATAAAAGATCATTTTAAACCTCTTTCAAGTTAGCTCTTCCATATTCACTACAAGCTTAGCCCCTTCCCACCAGGTTCTAACATCCTTCTTCAACAAGAAAATTACATAGAGTAATTACTAGTAGAAAATGAAACAACCTGTCGGACCGTTCCACTTTTAGCCCCTGTATATGGAATACTTGAGTTGTCATCACCTTTAAATCCTACTAAACTCCCTTTATTTTTAATAGCAGACACAGGTTCACCAAGATTCAGTAGCTGATTTTTCTTTTTTCTTTTTACCATTTTCAAACATACAGTCAGCAGCAATACCTTAGTGCGAAAATCAGATTCAAGTAGCAACTTGGCACTTTGATTTTAACGAATGTTAACAAACCCGCACAAGATTATGAATTGGGAGATAATCAGCAAAAACACCAATAATAATTCAAAAACCCAGATTTGAAGCGAAATGGGGCTATTTTACGAGTTACACACACAAAATACCCAAAATCACACCCAAAAAACACCACAAACTACAAGATTCAGTAGATATAAGTTCATATTTGCTGTAATATTGAAAAAAAACCAATGAAATCTCTCAAGCAAAAGATGAAGGCACTTAGAGGGTTTCCCAAGGAGAAATTCTCTATCTAAAACGTCATTCTTTCTTTTTTTTTTTTTTGATCGGTAAATATAAATTTATTGATCACAAAAATGAACAAATTACACTGGGCATGCCCAGACCTTGCAAACATGAAATGATGTCAAAAACCTAAACTAGTCTAAGGCTAGTAAAGACCCGTACAATACAAAAATAATCAGTTTGCAAATCTAAGCAACAACCTGAAACTGTGCTCAAGCATTTGCAACAAAAATGTGGGAGTTCTCAAATGATTCAAAATGTATGGATACTTGGAAAATATAGCCTTATAAACATGCATTTTGATTTTATAAATGATGGTGTCGACTAGAGACGGTTCATTATAAAAAATCTTTCTATTGCATGCATTCCATATATGGTAAATCGTGCATGCAAAGGCTAATTTCCTCACAGTATGTTTCCATGAGTTGCCCCTATGATCCTTCTTTAACCATTTGAGTGCATTGTTGATGGTTGACATAGATCTATCAATTCCCATCTAACCCCGGATGTGGTTCCAAATTGCATAAGTAAAAAGGCAATCAAAGAAGAGGTGTTGGACGGTTTCACTATCCATCTCACAAAAGTACAAGTCCCATCAGCCTCTAAGTTCTTACTACAGTCCTAAGTGAGAATTCTGGATTTTGCACTAAGCTAAACAATGAATGAATGTTTTGGGGTAAGGCTGGTCTTTTAGATTTTCTTTGTCCATACTTTTTTTTGTCGTTTGGGTTGGAAAAAATCATAAGCAAAGTTTGTGTTGAATGTCCCTCCCATTTGTCACTTGTTGAAATTATGTATAGTCGTCTCTTTGGATCTCCACATTCCAATGAACTAATTTTGAATATCAATAAGCTTTTTGATGAGGGGTGAGTCCCTCTTCCTTGAAGTACAATCCCAAATTGATGTCCCATTGAGATATACGTTGTTACCTATCAAGACCACAATGTATCCTTTTTTCCATGTATGTTCCATAAGGTTCTGGCAAGAAGGGTTGAATTCCAAGCCTTAGTGTGTTTGAATCCAAGCCCACCTTCATGTTTGGGCAAGCAAGTTTCCTTCTATGCAACAAAGGTGTTCCTTGATCCCCAAATAAACACTGTACAAAGCCTCGTGATCCTATCAATTACAACAGTTGGGATGGGTAGAATTGAGAGCCAAAAACATTCTACAACTTGTAGAATCACTCGAATAAGTTCAGCTCTACCTGCATATGATAAAGAGCAGCTTGTCCAAGCATTAATGTATGAAGCTATCTTGTCAACAAATGGGGCAAAATGCATGGTTTTCAATTTTTCTAGCGCAAGCGGGATACCCAAGTATCTGAATGACATAGTACCCCTTGCAAAATTTGTCATCTGTTGGATTTGTTCCAAATCTGGACCTAAGATCCCTGTTGTGTACAAACTGGATTTCAAACCCAAAGGCCTGAGACCGTACTAAACTTGTGTAAACAATCCATGAGGATCTGAACTGAGGGTAAATCGCCCCTTGACATAAGATGGAGATCATCAACAAAAGCGAGATAAGTAATACACAATTGGCTGCACTTTGGGTGGAAGTTAAAATCAGAATCTTCCGTGACTTCTTCAAGAGTCTAGAGAAGTACTCTAAACAAAGGATAAACAGAAAGAAAGCAGATCTCCTTGTCTAAGCCTCTTTTTACCTTGGACAAAATCGTGAAGGATGCCATTAACTAAGATTGAGAATATAGTGAAGGACAAAATCGTCACACATTCCATTACCCACCTAATGAATAAATTCGGGAAGCCCAGCCCTTCCAGTACCGATTTAAGAAAATCCCAATTTATCAAATCATATACTTTGTAAAGATCTTCCTTAATGAGACATTTGGGAGAAATTCTCTTCCTTCTATATTGTCTAAGGAGTTTTTGTGCCATGTGAATATTATCATAAATGCTTCTTTCTCCCACAAAAGCAGATTGTGCAGTATCTACTAGAGAGTTAAGTACTTTAGTCAATCTGGAAGCCATGATCTTGGACACAACATTATAGAAAATATTGCAGCATGCAATCGGTCTAAAGTCCCACACTGCAGGTGAATGTGTTGACTTTGGTACCAATGCAATCACAATATGATTAAATTCCTTAAGGAGTGATGCATTTGAAAAGAACTCCATAGTTGCTCCTTTGAACTGCTCACCCATTTTGTCCCAAGTCTACTTGAAAAAATGTGATGAAAATCCATCAGGCCCCGAGGCTTTATCATCGACAATACTAAACAAAGCATCCTTAATCTCTATATCTATTATGGCATTAGTTAGTTAGGAACATTGTTCCGAAGAAAGAGAGAGGCCAGAGTCAATCACTTCAGTGTCCAAAGGCTCACAATTTTCATTTGTTCCATATAACTTCTGATAAAACCCCACAAATTAATCAACAACTTACGGATAGGAGGACTTAATGTACCATTCTTAGAATGGATAGCTGCAATGTGATTCTTTCTTCAGTTTCTTTTAACTAAGGCGTGAAAGAATTTTGTCCCTTTATCACTATTAATGATATAATTACATTTAGCTCTTTGGGAAAAGAAACTTCTTTCAGTTTCCGACAAGAACAAAGCTTTTCTCCTTAAATCTACAATTGTACCTTGTAACATTAAATTTTCATGATGGTTATTTAGCTCCGTTTGCTTCAATTTTAGCAAATTGTTGGCTATTTTTACCCTCGCAGAAATGTGCCCAAAGTGACGATGGTTAAGTTGCTTCAATGGCTCCTTAAGACTTTGTAATTTCTTGAATCAGTTGAATTGCATTGTGCCTCAAACATCTTGTCTCCAAACATTGCACACCATACTTTGAAAAGACTCATAAGAAATCCACATGTTGAAAAACTTGAAAGGTATACACAAATTTCTTTCTTGTTGAAAGATGGAACGATGCTTGGAGAGTGATCAGATAAGCATCCCCGGGGAAGGAAATTTGCAAGTCCATTTAACCCAGAAGTGTACCATTGGTTAGTAACCATCACTCTATCAATTTTGCTCCATATTATATTATTGCTCCAAGTGTATAAACACCCCACTGAGTTTTAGGTCTATTAACCCCAGTGTGAGGCAACAGTCTACAATATCTTTAACTTCATATGGAGTAACATCTGCCCTATTATATTTTTATTATATTTTTCCTCACTTTTCTTCACATTGTTAAAGTCTCCAAGGATAATCCAAGATTGGGACAAAGTGGATCCATATGTGATCAGGTTTTCCCAAAGGAAATTCCTATTCACCATAGTATGAAAAGCATAAATAAAACTGACTGGAAAAAAAATTAAATTTATCTTATATATAGCCACACAGTCGATAGCCTGGGGGTGAGTTCCACTAGTTGAAGGTTGATAACTAATAGGTTCCATAGCACAATAATCATGCCCGCCTTGTGCAGTTGGAAATTATTGACTTCTCTCTATCCACTGAACTTATTTATTTTAATTCTACAAATCTTGTCAGAATTAAGCTTTGTCTCCAAGACTCCGATAATATCAAGATTATTTTTTCTAATGAGGTCAAGCACCCCATTATGTTTAAGGGCTTTGTTAAAGCCCCTAATATTCGAAGATGCAATTCTCATGGTTATAAGTGAAGGGGAGGTCCCTTCAACTTATTATTGTGTTTAAATGTTGTGCCTTACACCTCAAAAAATACCTTTTAGTTTATATCCCTTTGTATCATCATGAATTTGATCAACAGAGGAGCCCCCTGCATCCGTCTGAGAATGCTGCTCTTTTTCTTATGGGTGATAATTTTGTATACAGTTTTCTCTACATCAAGTACAATAGCAGGTTTAGTCGGTGCTTTGTACGTTGTTTCCTTTGCTGCAAGTTCAGCAGCGGGATTAGTTGATGCTATTTTCTTATGCTTTTCGACATTATGAGGGTGAATGTCTGAGGTAGGATCTATGATCCTCTCATCTTTTTCAACGTGATTAATTTGTTGATGGGAGGACTCTTCCTGCTTCTTTTGAACATAGTTGGCAATTTTGCAGACTAATTTTGAGTGTCCAAAAGTTTTCCACATGGAACAAAACTTTGGTTTAAATTCAAATACAATCGGTTGCTCATGAATTCTACCATTCGGTAACCTAATGCGTATATTTCTTGCAAGTTCCTTTATTGCCTCAATCTCAATGAGAATTCTTGCATAGGATAATCTTTCTTTTGTAAGTGTAATTTTATCCATCATAATCCGCTTACCCACCTTTGAGGTGATTTTGCCTAATGTTGTGGCATTCCAACATTCCAAAGGTAGGGCATGAAGATTAATTCACACAGGTATGATACTGATCTTCTCATTATCAAACTCAAAACATGAGGGCATCATTTTTAATAAAAGTGATATGTCATAAACAAAGTACGGGCCACCGTTCAACACTTCGTCTCTATCGATTGGATTTTCAAACTTACAAGTCATGATACTCCAGCACGACTTTTTCATCATCGTTGCATTCGAAAGATGAAAGTTTAATGCCCTATGAGATACTTCTGTTGTCTTTAAATAAATTAAGCTAAGGGGCTTTAGCCTTCTGGTCTTTATTCTGACTTGGCTCTTTATCAAACGCCTTGTCTGCAGCCTTGTTAGGAATTTTGTTGAACACTTGGTATGTGCCATCTTTTACATTGCTTCTATCATCATTGGAAGCTTGCGAATCTAACTTGGTGTCCTCAACACTCAACATGCAAGAGTTGCTAGTAGATTGACTCACTGAAACATCTTGTTGAACCATATCATTTTTTGCTCTAGCACATAGGATTAATCCCACAGATTTGTTGGGAAATGATGGTTCACCAATATTCAAATGCTGGTACTTATTTTTCTTGGTCATTTTTAGAGATACAAAAAGTACAAAAGAGCAAAAGCAAAAGCAAAAGCAAAAGACCCAGTAGTTGGAATCTAAAAATCCCCAAAAAAGGTTGCCTACAATGTAAAATGAAAATCATATTCGAGTTTTTTATCTTCTGATACGTACAAAAATCAAAACCCAAGTGCGGAAATATAGATCGAATGGTTAACTTATGTGTGAGAATCAGATCCAAATTATGTTTTGATGTAACTCGAAGCTCTGATTTGTTTACTGATAAACCACAGAGTTATCTAAATTGGGAGAAGTTTTGTGAGAATCTATAGATATCCAGAAACCCAAATTTGGGTAAAATATGGGAATGTTTTATGAGCTGCAAGCACACAAAACACCCAAAATATGACCCAATGAACTTGAAAACCAACAATATTTGGTAAAGATTAGTGGATATTTGTAGAAAGTTGAAGAAAAACTGAAGAAATCTCTCAAACTAGAAGTGAAGGCACCCAAGAGGTTTTCTAGGTGAAAATTTTCTCTCTAATCTTCAGCTGACTAAAACGTCACTCTTTCTTTTTTTATCGATAAATGTGAATTTATAGATCAAAAGAGTGTACAATATACATTGGGCATACCCAGGCGGTGTATTTAAGTATTGAAATCAATTAGTCTATACAAGGCTAAAACCATGAGAGACTACAAACTGGGGACATGCCCCTATGCTGTGTGCAAAACATTTGGGCAACCTACTTACAAAACCAAAATACAAAAGTGTGAACAAAATAAAGCTCACTCAATGTCAGCTCTAATGGTAATGTCCACAAAAAGAGTCAAGACATATGGATACAAGGTAAATAATGACTTGTATACATATGTTTTGATCTTGTGAACTATAGCAGATATAATAGGAGGTATATCTGCAAAAAAAATTTGGTTGCGTGTTGTCCATATTTGATAAACGGTGCATGTTAAGACAATCTTCTTAGCTTTGTTATACCACAATGTCCTTCCGGCCTCTTTTTTGATCTATTTAAGTGCACTGTTGATATTGGACATTTCTCTTTTGATGTCGATCCAATCTCTTATTTGCTTTCAAATTATGTGACTGATACTGCAGTTAAAGAATACATACTACGAATTTTCCATCTCTCTGTCACACAGATTGCATGTCCCGTCTATTTCTATGTACTTAATCCAATCCTTTATGAGGAGCCTTCCTTTTAGCACAAAGCCATAAGATAAATGAATGCTTTGGACAAATATAAAGTCTCCAAACTTCCTTTGCCCATAGTTTCTTTGCCCCTTTCGATCTGAAGAACTGTATGCCCTTATTGTAACAAAATCTGACTCATCATACCATTTTGTAAGCTGTTGGACAGACTGTTGTATTGTGTCTTTCACTTGAATTAGAAAATTTCGAATGTCTGCAATTTTCTTGAACAATGGAGAGTCCCCCTTGCGTGGATTTCAGTCCCAAATGGATACATCATTCAGATAAAAACTCTTAATATAGCGAACCCATAATATGTCCTTTTTAGCATGAATGTTCCACAACAACTTGGTCCATAATGCCATGTTCCAGCTTTTCAAGCCCTGGAATCCAAGATCTCCTTCATCCTTGGGAAAATCGTCAACAAAAAACACTCGACACCTTGTAGTAAAGTGCAAATAAGTTTCGCTCGCCCCAAGTAGAATAAAGAATTACTAGTCCATACATTAATAAAAGCAACAATTTTGTCAATGAATGGTGTGTAATGCATTACCTTCAATTTTTTTGCAGCTAAGAGAATTCCCAAGTAACAGAAAGGCATTGATCCCCTAGGAATATTGGTCAGTTTTTGTATTTCATCCAGCTGTTGCCCAGCAATTCCAGTTGTGTAAAGACTTGACTTCAAAGTGTAATTCCCAGTCCTGATATGTTCCCAAAATCCCATAAGCTTTACATTAAAATCTGAACAGATAGCGTGTCACCTCTAGCCATTAAAATAAGGTCATCCGCAAATGCCATGTGCATTATTTTCATCTTACCACATTTTGGATGGTAATTAAAATCAGATATAAAATAAATAGAAATGGGGATATTGGGTTACCCTGGCATAGTCCCTTCTTGCCTTTGAAAAATCCAAAGATGCTGATGTTTAGTGATATCGAATAATAGGGAGTTGATACGCATTCTATGATCGAGTTAATGAATTTGCATGGAAAACCTAGGCCTCTAAGAACTGATCGAAGGAACCCCCAGTTCACCGAATCATAGGCCTTCTGATATCCACTTTAATCATGCATCTCGATGAAACTCTTTTCCTACAATACTGTCTAAGGAGTTCTTAGGCCAGTTGGATATTATCTGTGATGTTCCTTCCCCGAACAAAGGTTGATTGTGCATAATTAACAATTGAATCCAAAATATTCACCAATCTAGTCGCAACGATTTTTTATATGACTTTGTAGAACACATTGCAACACACAATATGCCTGAACTCCTCAACTCGTTGTGACTGATTCAATTTAGGCACCAATGTAATAATCGTGTGATTAACTTGCTTTAGCAAAGCGGCTGACGCAAAGAATTCCTTAACAATTCCTTAAAAAAGCATGATGTGAAACTGTCTAGCCCCGGGGATTTATCCTCCCTAATACCAAAGAGTGTCTTCTTAATTTCACGATCAGAGATGTCTGAAATGAGAACCTTTGCTTGCTGATCTGTAACCCTCGGTCCTGACATGAGTACATTACTGTCAATAGGTACACATTCCTCTTTTGTACCAAAAAAATTCACAAAAAATTCCACAAACTCACTAGCAACTTCTTATTGAGAGAATGTCGAGGAACTATTTTCTTTAAGAACTGCTATAATGTGATTCCATTTGACATTTCTTTTCACAAGATCATGAAAGAATTTTGTGCACTTGTCGCTGCTCTTAATGAAAGAACATTTTGCTTGTTGTTGGTAAAAATTCATTTTAGCCTCACTCAAAAATAGTGCTCTTTTCTTTAATTCAGTTACCATAGCCTGCAGTAACTCATTTCTAGGCTGATCATGTAGCTGTAATTGAGCCACTTTTAAGTCCTGGTTAGCCTTAGAAGCTTGAACATAAATGCGTCCAAAATGTTTCAGATTTACTGTTTGATAGATATTTTCAGTGCCTTTAATTTCTTGCAAAGAATGAATTGCTCGATCCCTCTAATTCTTTGACTCCAAACTGACTGCACTATTATTTAGAATTCTCCATGGTCAGTCCACATGTTAAAAAATCTGAATGGTAAATGTCATACTCGTTTCTACAGAACCTTTGTCACAATGCATAGTGAGTGATCTGATAAGCATCCAGGTGGTAGGAAATTTACTTGCCCATGAAACCCCGTAAGCATCCATGGAATGTTCACCAAGGCCTTATCTAATTTACACCAATCATTGTTGTTATTCCACTTGTAAAAGCATCCCATTACTTGCGAGTCTGTCAAACCCAACGTGAGGCAACAATCTACAAAATCTCTTGTTTTATATATCGTTACATATGCTCCATTACACTTCTCCTCGACCTTCATAACATTGTTAAAGTCTCCCAAAAATTAGTTAAGGTCGTGTCAAATGCATGCCATAATTCACTAGGTTATCCCATAATGGTTGTCTGCTTACAATAGAATAAAATCCGTAGACGAAACTGATTTGGAATGAACACAAACTGACCTTACAAGTGACTGAACAATGTATTACTTGTGAAGATATCTCTTGTGGCTCTAATAATACTTTGGTAGGGTTCTAAAGCACCAAAATTCTGCCACTTCTATGTGTTTGAAAATTATTTATCCCATTCCAGCCCAGAAATTTGTTCGATAGAATCTGTTGAAGTTTCTGCTGGTTTAATTTTGTTTCCAACAGTTCAATCAAAACTAAATTCTCTTGTTTAATGAGGCTCCACACTCCATTCTATTTTAGGTTATATTTAGGCCCCTAATATTCCAACATGCAACTTTCATTTTGATATAAGAAAAGCATAGCCCTTCCTTTTATCCTTTGCTTTTGGAGTGGCTTGTTGCATTACTATTTTTCCTTTGGCTTTTCTGCTAATATCCTCATTTGATCCACTGTCCAAAAAGTCATTGCCTTCATGATGTGGGGGGTCACAAGTCTCCTTAGTTCTTTTTTTCTTTTTGGCAACTAAAGTGAATGGTACCTCCAAGGATGTAGAAATTTGAACAGATTGGTTAGTCTTCTGTTTGTCAACCTCTTGTTGGCTATCAATTTTATCCCCTTCGGCTTTTTATTTACTTACTTGAGTGGTAGAAGTTTGGCCTAACAAGTATGATTTTACTTTTATCATTTCTGTGCCTGTTTTCCTTGTGCTTGCTTTCGCATGTTCTTTATATCCCTTGGTTGGCTTAGGGACATAGCATGCATCGGTTGAATAACCTAGTATTTTGCAGCTCTCGCAGTATTTCAGTTTGAATTCAAACATAACTTGTTGTTCTCTATTCTTTTAATTCAATAACTTGATTTTGATAGTGCGCACTAGTTCTTTTGTAGTGTCTACTTCAACAAGAATACGGGTGTATGATAATCTTTCCTTTGTGTGAGTAAACTTATCCGTAGATAATGGCTTTCTCACCTTTAATATGATTTTGCTAAGTGCTATTGAATTCCAACATTCTAAAGGTAGACCAGGTAGGTTTATCCAAACCGACACCATTCGGATCTTATCATCATCGAACTCCAAGCAAGACGGCATTATTTTCAATAGTAATGGCCTACCAAAAACAAAGATAGACCCCTATTAAGCACCTTGTCCCTGTCTGCTGCATTGTCAAACTTAAATAGTAGCCATCAACTTGAGTGAGCATAGTATTTGTACTTAACATTCCAAGAATCGCGGAGTTGAATTAGTGTTGTCTTGCCTGGAAACTTAACAGCAAAATAACCCACAAGGCAAAATCTCCATGCTTCTTCCACTTTATCTAGATCATGAGCTTCTTGATCACTTCGTCGCCATTGTTTATCTCCATGACATTAAGTTTAATGCCATGAGAAACATTTCTGTTATCCTTGAAAAGGTTTAGCAATGGGGCCTTTGGAGTTTCAATTTTCATTGGACTTTTCACAAACACCTTGTCTACATTCTTTGGGAATTTTCTTCAAACACTAAATCTGCAGTCACCTCCTTCCCAAAACTATATTGTAATGATTCAGTATCTGAATCCACATTCCCTAATGTACAGGAAATACTAGACGAGCTACAAAGCTTTGTGCCTGATTTTGTACCGACAATCTTTTTCCCAACAAAGGCGAGGGGTTTAGGGACTGTTACATTAAACTCACCAGAAGCACCTGGTTCTCTAATATCCTTAGGTTGTTTTCGAATCTTCTTCTTTTTGCCATGGTAGAGGTTCACATAGTGTATATACACAAACTCAACAGTAGATTCGTAGCTCAAAACCAAAAAACAGCAAGCTCAACAAAATATATGTTCAAATAAACAGTAATAGAGGTTTTCAAAATAGGAAGAGAACAACTGACAAAGGTTTTCTGAACTGGAAACCAGCTGATTCCAGCAGTAACTAAGTTCTAAGACAGCTCAAACTCTAGCAAAACAACAACAAATCCAGTAATATAGCTTCAAATCCAGCAGTCCAACTTCAAAACCAGTAGCCAAACAATAACCCAACTGAAAAACCAATTGGAAAGCCATCTTTACTAGCTCCAAATCAGAATTGATTTGGTGCTGGTAAACACCAACAAATGATTCCCCACTGAAACTGAATATAAATTAGGTAATATTCACAGAAATATGTAGAAAAATCAAAGAAAACTCTCACACACAAAAGGGAGGCACTTAGGGACTTCTCATAATGAGAAATTCTCTCTCTAACCCCACTAAATGTCACTCTTTCTTTTTTTTTTTTTGATCGGTAAAAGTAAATTCAATATATCAAAAGTTTTTACAATATACACTGGGCATACCCACGCTAATCAAGTCTTGAAATCTAAGAGCCTTTTCAAGGCAAGTAACATGAGAAACAACAAAGCGAGCTATGAACCTATGTTATGTGCAAAACATTTGGTAGTCAACGTACATAGAAAATTACAAAAGAGTGATCAAAACGTAGCGTCCCCTCCAATAGCAACGTACTCAAAAGGAGCCAAAACATGTGGATACAAGGTAAATAACGACTTGTAAATATATGTTTTAATCTTGAGCACAATTATATGTATAATTGGAAGTATATCTTCAAAAAAAATTCAGTTGCGAGCTGTCCAAATAAGATAAACCGTGCACACCAAGGCAATCTTCTTTGTTTTGTTGTGCCACAATGTCCCTCCAGCCTCTTTTTTGATCCATTTTAGTGCACTGTTTATATTAGACATGTCTCTATTGATGTCGACTCAATCCCTAATGTGCTTCCATATTATGTTACTGATGTTACAGTTAAAAAACAAATACCTCGCATTTTCTCATGTCCCATCGATTTTTATGTGCTTAATTTGATCCTTAGTAAGGAGCCGACCTTTAGCACATAACTATAAGATAAAGGAATGCTTTGGAGTGATGTAATGTCTCCAAATATCCTTTGCCCATGGCTTCTTCGTCCCTTTTTTCTGAAAGAATTCATAAGCCTTTGTTATAACGAAATCCAACCTGTCATGTCATTCTTAAAGTAGTTGGGTTGCCTACTATTTTGTGTCTTTCACTTGGATTTGAAGATTTCTAATGTCTGCAATTTTTTGAACAATGGGGAGTCCCCCTTGTGTGCATTCCAGTCCCAAATGGACACATCTTTCAAATAAAAGTTGTTAATCCAGTGAACTCATAAGGTGTCCTTCTTAGCATGGATGTTCCACAATAACTTGGTCTAAAGTGCTAAGTTCCAGTTCTTCCTTGGGTAGATAAATTTTCTTCCATGCCACAGGTGCGTTTCTGGATCCCCACATAAATGCTCTGCACATTATCATGATTCTGCTAATAACAGTGGCTGGGATAGGGAAAATTGACAACCAAAAGCACTCAACACCTTGCAGTACAGTACGTATAAGTTC
The DNA here is from genome assembly GCA_019321725.1 of Paulownia fortunei. Lineage (NCBI taxonomy): Eukaryota > Viridiplantae > Streptophyta > Magnoliopsida > Lamiales > Paulowniaceae > Paulownia > Paulownia fortunei. The sequence continues at coordinate 4,911 of JAGSPU010000456.1, read as the reverse complement.
CACCTGTTCTGTATAGAATAAAGAAGTGCTCGTCCATGCATTAATAAAGAAGGTAATTTTATCAATAAAAGGCGTGTAATGCATTACCTTTAATTTTTCTGCAGCAATAGGAATACCCAAGTAATGGAAAGGCATGGATCCCCTAGGGACATTGGTCAGTTCCTGTATTTCTTCCATCTCCTGTCCAAAAATCCCTGTCGTGTACCGGCTTGATTTTAAGGCATTAATTTCTAGTCTCGATCTATTCCCAAAGTCCCGTAAATATTTCATTAATATTTGAATAGATAACTTGTCACCTCTGGCCATCAAAATAAGATCATCAGCAAAGGCCATATGCGTTATTTTCATCTTACCATATTTTGGATGGTAATTAAAGTCTAAATTATCGGTTGCCAATACTGTCAGTCTTAAAAAATATTCCAGACATAACACGAATAAAAATGGAGACATTGGGTCTCTCTGGTGCAGTCTTTTTTTGCTTTTGAAAAATCCATAGATACTATCGTTCAATACAATCGAATAAGAGGGAGTTGTACACATTCCATAATCCAGTCAGTGAATCTGCACGAAAAGTTAACCGAAGGAACTCCCAGTTCACTGAGTCGTATGTTTTTCTAATATCCACTTTAATCATGCATCTAGGCAAGACTCTTTTTCTACAATACTGCTAAGGAGTTCTTGAGTAAGCTGGACGTTATCTATAATGTTCTTTCCTCGAACAAATACAGATTGTGCATGGTCTATAATCAAGTCCATAACATTCGCCAATTTGCTCGTAATGATTTTTTATATGACTTTATAGAACACATTGTAACACGCAATAGGCCTAAAATCCTTAACACATTATGATTGATTTGATTTAGGCACTAATGCAATGATCGTGTGATTCACTTGCTTCAACATAGTCCTTGACAACCCCATAAAATTGGTCTCCAACAATGCCCCATGATTTCTTAAAGAAGCATGATGTGAAACCATCCTGCCCTAGGGACTTTTTCTCCCCAATATCAAAAAGTGCCTCCTTAATTTCGCAGTCAGTGATGTCTGAATTAAGGACTTCAGCCTATTGCTCTGAAATCCCCAGCCCCGACATGAGTACATTTATGTCAATAGGTACATATTCTTCCCTTGTACCTAAAAGCTTCACAAAGAATTCCACAAACTCATTAGCATCTTCTTATTGCGAGGAAGTCTGGGAGTCATCATCTTTAAGAACCGCTGTGATATGATTCTGTTTGACATTTCTTTTCACAAGGTTGTGAAAAAATTTCTTGCACCTATCGCTATTTTTTAGGTAAGAGCATTTGGCCTGTTGTTGGTAAAAATTCTTTTTGGCTTCACCCAAAAACAATGCTCTTTTCCTCAAATCAATAATAGTTTCCTGTAGCAAATCATTTCCATGTTGATTGTGTAGTTTCAATTGTCCCTCTTTTAGGTCAAGATTTGCCCTAGAAGCTCGAACAAAAATGTGGCCAAAATATTTCAGATTTAGCTATTTGAGAGGGATTTTCAATGCCTTCAATTTCTTGCAAAGAATGGAATGCTCTGTCCCGCTAATCCTTTGATTCCACACTGACTACATTGTCGTTTGGGATTCTCCATGGTCAGTCCACATGTTAAAAAATATGAATGGTAAATGTCCAACTCGTTCCTGTTGAAATATTGAGACAATGCACGGTGAATAATCCGAAATGTATCCTGAAAGCAAAAAATTTGCTTGCCCATGAAATCCCATAAGCATCCATGGGTTGTTCACTAAGGCTCTATCCAATTTGTACCAGACCCTGTTGTTATTCCACATGTAAAAAAAACCCATTGCTTATAAGTCCGTTAAGCCTAATGTGAGGCAACAATCGACCATATCTCTTATTTTGTAAGCCGTAACATCGGCCCCATTACACTTCTCCTCGGCCTTCATGACATTGTTAAAGTTTTCCAAAATCATCCAAGGTCATGCCAAATGCATGCCAAAGTTCACTAAGTTATCACATAAAGGTCTCTTGCTTACAATAGAGTAAAAGCCATAAACAAAGATGATTTTAAATGAGCACAAACTGACCTTACATGTAATTGTGCAGTGGATAACTTGAGGGGAAATCTCTTTCGGTTCAAGCAAAACTTTGGCAGGGTTCCAAAGCACCAAAATTCTGCCACCTCTATGTGTCTAGAAGTTATTTATCCCATTCCAACCCATAAATTTATTCCTCAACATCTGCTAAAATTTCTGTTGGTTCAATTTGGTTTTCAATACTCCAATCACATCTAAATTCTCCTGTTTAATGAGGCTTCTCACCCCATTCTATTTTAGGGGCATGTTAAGGCCCCTAATATTCCAACATGCAACTTTTATTTTGATATAAGAATAGCCTGGATCTTCTTTTTATCCTTTACTTTTGGCTTGGAATGTTGCACAACCATTTTCCCTTTAGCTTTATTGCCCACATCCTCTTCTGATCGGTTGTCCAAAGAGTCAATGCCTTCAATTTGAGGGGGTTCACAAGTTTTCTTAGTTTCATGTTAAGGTAGATACACCCTCATTGGTCTTCCATTTGTCAACCTCCAGTTGGCAATCCTTTTTGTCTCCTTGAGCATTTTCTTTACTGTCTTGAGGGGCAGTAGTTTGGGTATCCAAATTTGTTTTTGCTTTCTCCAACTCTGTGGCATTTTTCTTTATGTCTGTTTTCGTCCGTTCTCTATATCCCATAATTGGTTTAGGGACGTAATAGGCCCCCATTGAGTGACCTAGAATTTTACATCTTTCACAGTACTTAGGTTCGTATTCAAACAAAACCTGCTGTAATCTATTCTTACAATTTGGCAACTTAATTTTAATGGATCGCAATAGTTCTTTTGCAGCATCCACTTCAATAAGAACACAAACGTATGATAATCTTTTCTTTGTGCGAGTAAGCGTATCCGTTGATACCGACTTACCCACCCTCGATGTGATTTTGCTAAGTGCAACTGTGTTCCAACATTCTAAGGATAAATTGGGCAAGTTTATCCAAATCTGTACCATTCGAATCTCATCATTGTCAAACTCAAAGCAAGACGACATAATTTTTAACAACAATGGTCTACCAAAAACAAAGTAAGGCCCCCATTAAGTACCTTGTCCCTGTCCGCAGCATTGTCAAACTTAAATACAAGCCAACCACTTGAGTGGGCAAAGTATTTGTACCTGAGATTCCAAGATTCACATAGTTGGAGAAGGGTTGTCTTACCCGGAAACTTTATTGCAAAGTAGCCCACTAGACAGAAACCCCATGTCGTCTCAACTTCATCAAGGTCTTGATCTTGAAGAACAACTTATCTTCCCCATTTACCTCAACTGTATTTAGCTTAATACCTTGGGAAACATTTCGGTTATCTTTGAAAAGGTCAAGTCATGGGGCTTTGGGAGTATCAAGTGTAGTTCACATTTTCACAAACACCTTGCCTGCAATCTTTTGAGAACTTTCTTCAAACACCTCATCTGCAGTCCCCACCTTTCCACCATTTCCATCAAAGCTGGACTGTAAAGATTCAGTATTCGAGTCTACCTCTCCCAAAGTACGAGAAACACTTGGTGAAACATAAGGCTTTGTTCCAAAACCTGTCTCAATAGGTTTTTCCCTAACATTAGTGAGGGATTATGGACAGTTTCAATACCAATTTCAGTTCCAGCTGGTTCAGCAGCAACCACGGGTTGAATCTAATTTTTCTTCTTTTTTGCCATGCTCGAAGGTTGATTCGAGCACAACAATAAAGTGGGAAAGCAGATTTGTAACTAGTGGGCTCAAAGAAACAGTTTTGTTAAACATAAAATCAGTAGAAGAGGTTACAGAAATGATAACCAGCAACTGGATCTAGAAAACTTGGTGAATAGCAGCTAGATGGAATGGAAAAATCTAAGTACACGAACCTGCACACATAGGTTTTCTGTACTGAAAACTAGCAGATTCCAGCAGTGAATCCGTTCAGGAACAACTCAAAATCCTACAAAACAACTGCAAATCCAGCAGTCCAGCTTCAAAACCAGTAGCCAAACAGTAACTAGAAAATGGAGACACTTAGGAAAATTTTCTAAAGAGAAATTCTCTTTCTAACCCCTCTTGAGAGCGTTTAACGTCACTTTTTCTTGATTCTATAGGTGGTGGTGCATGCAGTTTTGATAGCCAACTTGGTAGCATAAAATTTTTATTTCTTGGAAAAGTAGTTTATGTTTCATCTGCATTTCATATTTCGTAAGTATGATCAATTTGGTCTAGGAATTGATAAACAATTAGGCATCTTAGGCCACAGAACATGTCTTGAAACAAAACATATGATCAACCCATGAATGGCTTCTGGTTCAATTGTTTGCCATGTAGAAATATGCCAGAACTGGTCTATCTTTACCTTATTTGTTATAATAGTGAAGATTCTCTGTAAACTAAATTCTACAGATGTAGTTTGGTTGAAATATATTTCCTGATTGCATACAAAATTTCTATTCAAAGCAATAAACAACAAATAAATCAAGAATTTTGTGATGCCATGCCTAATGATACTGGGACCTTAAGTCCTTGACCCAATATGTTCATGTCACTAGAGCCACAGGATCTTCAGTGGTTGTCATGGAATAGCATGAGACAATGAAAAATTCATCACAAGACTCTAAAGTTAATATATGTCTTAGTAACAAGAATTTCTCCACTCTTTTTCTAAAAAAATAATAATAATAATAATCCTGTGTCTCGGAAAGTTATGCTTATATTTGAACCCTACTTTTCATTAATAAGGTTTGTTATCAAGTATTTTCTCATTAAATATTGAGATATTTGAATCTCTGGAAAGTATCATGTTGGAGGAAAGACATGAATTAACCTCATTGTATATTTGATAATCAACATCCATAAATAACATGTCATATTTTCTTCAATTCACACC
>JAGSPU010001485.1:0-50799 GCA_019321725.1 Paulownia fortunei | reverse complement strand
AAATTGACTTTGACTTACCATTTTGGAAATCTGTCAAACCTTTAATCTTGGTATAGGCTTCAGTAAAGTTACCTGAAGCTACTGTGTTAGTGGACAAGGTTTCAAGTGAAAATTCAACATCTTTGGCAGTGACAGCTTTACCATCTGACCATTTCAAGTTGTCGCGCAATGTAATCGTGACAGTTTTGGCATCTTTGTCGACTTTCAGTTTGGCTGGACCACTACTGATAATCTTCCCGTTCTTATCGGTGTAGAACAAGCTGTTAGAACCAGCAGGCTGCAACTGTTGAGCAGCAGCTGACCACTGTGCGAATTCTGTATTATCCAGCAAATGTAATTGGCGAAGCAGCTTGTCCAGGGTAGGTTACTGTTAAATTACCGCCCTTAATCGCCGTCTTAGTGTTAGTGTAATCACCCTTAAATGAGCCAACACTAACTGCTTTTGGTGTAGTGTCCTTATTGGATGTTGCTGACAATGCTGCCCGCCACCTCCTACAACAACGACTAGGCCAACAACGCCAAAGCCAATTTTGCACCTGTGCTTACCATATATATTCTCCCTTTTGTGTTTCTTCATTGGAATGTTCTTTTTTAAAACACTCATCATGTTAAGCAATATATCACTTATTTATTTTACTGTCAACATCGTTTTCTCATTTTTATATTATTATTTTAAGAAACCGATTGTCGCTGGTCACTCGCCCGTTCGTGCAACCTGACCAAAATCACAACACCAACCGTCAAAATAATCAACACAATAGTTTCTGGCAACCATAACCACCATTGCGTATAGATAGTTGAAGCTGAGTTCTGACTTAACACAGTCAACATCATTCCGATTGAGTTAGTGCCTTGTTTTAAACAAAACCAAGGAATGTCAAACTCGTCTCAATACCAATTGAGGTAGCCAATGTTAGTGAAAATCCGATATAATCGTTGGTGAAATATTTGGAAAATACCTGTAAAGAGTATTTTGTACCAAGGGGTTCCCGAAATTTTGGCCGCATCAACATAATCACGATTAACTTCAGATAACGTCAATGTTCGAAACAAACGCACGCTCGCCGGCCAACTGGTTAGTCCCAAAATCAATATTAAATTCCAAATCGACAAGCCTTTGGCCGTCGAAAAAAATAATTGCTAAAATCATGATAAGTGGCATAATCAACCAGAAATCAATAATGCGCATTGATAACCAATCTATCCAGCCACCAAAATAGCCGATAATCATACCCGCCACAACTGAGATAACTGTGATGATGATTGCAACGCCAAAACCAATAATAATTGAGTTTTTAGCTGAGGCAATCAACGTTAAAATAAAATCAGCACCAGAGTCTGTTGTGCCTAAGATATGACCACCACTCATAGGTGGTAGATTAGCATTCAAAATATCACTCATAGTCCCAATGTTACTTGGCACAAAGAATTGACCAATGACTATAAATAAGAATAGTGCAATTAACAAGACAACTGTCACTAATGCTAAGTTATCTTTTTCGAGTTCACGCCAGAAATTTTTAATAAAGCGTGCACCAAACCGTTTTTTTTCATTTTAGTTTCCATGGTTCACTCCTTATTTCACTCGAATACGTGGATCAACCCAAGCTGAAATAACATCAGATAGTAAGCCACCCAGCAATGCTAAGAATCCTTGCAATAACATAACTGCTGTGATGACTGTATAATCACGGCTAGTCAGAGCTTGGACGAATAATGCACCAATACCGGGATAACCAAAGATTGTTTCAGCAAACATTGCACCACCCAGCACACCAGTAATTGAGTAACCAATTCCTGATGCGATCGGCAGAAAGGCATTCCGTAAGATGTTTTCTAAAGACATCCTTAATCGTGACACCTTTAGCTCGTGCAGTTCTAACATAATCTTGTGCTTGTTGATCTAATAAATTTGATCTCAAATATTGAAAAATGCCGTTCGTACTGAACAAGGCAATCGTGAATGCAGGTAAAAACGCATATCGTAGATTACTGAAAAAGCTTGTCATAACAGTCTGTGAATCATCTATTCCTGTACCGGAGGCCGCGGAAAATTGGAATCAAGTAAACAAACAAAATCATCATCAAAAAATAAAAAACAAAGGATGGTACTGCTGAGGTGATTGTATTCCACACCATCAAAATGCGGTCAATTGTTTTGTTTTCATGTCGTGCTGATAATAAGGCTTCAGAAATTGCAAAAAACATAAGTTAAAATCGCCGCGATAATTCCCATTGAAATAGTTGGCCAAAGACGTGAAGCAATAATTCTCGTCACAGTCCAACCTTTGTTAACAGCGTATGATGTGCCTAAATCACCGTGAAAAACACGATCAATCCAGTGAATATATTGTTGATAGAGTGGTTGGTCCAAACCAGCCGCATGTCGCATGCGCGCAATGGTAGCTGGATCGGAGTTAGGATTTAAATTACCATAGAATGGATCACCAGGCATTAACTGCGCCAACATAAAAATCAGTATTGAACCAAAAATAACTGAGGAATCATAATCAAAACACGCCGTAAAATCGTTCGCCACATAATTAAGCCTCTCCTCTTAAGTGCCGCAGAATGAGTCGGCGTAATTTGCTTTAAATCGTACGCACGTGCCCGTAAGCCATCCTGCTCATAATATGCAGCTTGATTTTCAGCAAATTCAGCTTCAACCCGCTTGCGATAAGCGCGGTTAGCATCACGTTTGCTAACATCTAGACTTGGAATTGCGGATAGTAACCGTTTGGTATAAATATGACGCGGATCATCGAAAATATCTGCCGTCGTACCCAATTCTACAAAACGCCCATTATGCATAATCGCAATGTTATCCGTCATGTACTTCACAACACCTAAATCATGCGAAATAAATAAGAAACTAATGCCGAAGTCACGTTGTATTTTTTTCATGAAGTTCAAAACTTGCGCTTGAACTGATAAATCTAACGCCGAAACTGGCTCATCTGCCACAATTAATCGTGGATTGGTTGCTAAGGCGCGGGCCACACCAATACGTTGCCGCTGACCACCCGAAAACTGGAACGGATATTGCGTCACAGTTCGTGCTGGCAAACCCACAATTTCTAATAATTCTAATACACGTTTATCAATAGCATCTTGATCAAACGAACGTTTATCTCCCGCTCCCGCGCCAATTGCGTTAGGTACACCAAAGCTCTTCAAAGGTTCAGCGATGATTTCTCCGATAGAACGACGTGGGTTTAGACTAGATTGACTATCTTGAAACACCATTTGGACATCTTTGTTATAATTTAATTTCTTTTTCTGCTTGATTGTTGTAGTTCCTCGCCATCAAACAAAATTGTGCCACCTAGTGGGATCTTCTAACCCTACCAATGATTTGCCAATCGTCGTTTTGCCTGAGCCTGACTCACCTACTAACCGTATGTTTGTCCTGCTTTAATGGAAAATGACACATCATCAACAGCCTTGATATTGTCCGTCACACGATTAAAGAAACCAGAAACGTACCGGATAATAGACTTTCAAATTTTCAATTCTAATTAAGTCGCTCATACCTGATTTTCTCCCTCAGTAACGTCATTAAATTCAAAATTTTGCCACGCTGTACCACGAACATAGTGATGATTCCCAACTTGTTGTAGCTCATCTTTTACGTTGGCATTTACTACTGATTCATCTAACCAAGGCACACGCTGCAAAAAACAAATCTTTATTGTGATCCATATCTTTTAGAGCTGGCACTGTACCTGGAATAGCATATAGCGTTTCACCTGGTTTAACATCTGAAGGATCAGCTCGCAATAACGAACGTGTGTACGGATGTTTCGGATGATTAAACAATTCCTCAACACCAGCTTTTTCAACAATCTGACCCGCATACATAACCGCGACAGTATCAGCCATTTCAGCCACAACACCTAAATCATGGTAATGAGTAAAATACCGGCGTTCTTTTTTGTTGGATTTCCTTAATCAAATCCAAAATTTGTGCTTGAATCGTAACGTCCAAAGCGGTTGTCGGTTCATCAGCAATGATCAAATCTGGCTCGTTAGCCAATGCAATTGCAATCACCACACGCTGACGCATACCACCAGAAAGCGCATGCGGATATTGCTGTGCGACACGTTTAGCGTCGACAATACCAACGTCATCAAGTAATCCTAACACGCGATTTGACACTTTTGCGTGTGTTTATCATGAACAGTCATGGCTTCCGCAATTGATCGCCGATTTTCATAAGAGGATTTAAACTTGATAGTGGATCTTGAAAAATCATGCCGACCGAAACACCACGATACTGATCGAATTGTCGTTCGGTTAAACCGATTAATTCATTGCCATTAAGTTTAATGGACCCAGTGACTTTTGTCTGGTCAGGGTTATGAAGTCCCATGACACTCATTGCAAACGTTGATTTGCCTGAACCGGATTCACCCACAAGGGCAAGAACTTCACCATGATTGATTGATAAATAACTTTATGCAATGCTTTTTGATATTCACCGGCAATCTTAAATTCTACCGGAAACATCTTGAGCATCTAACAATTTTTCTGCCATGTTACTCTTCCTTAATTTAACCTGGGTAATATTATATCATGTATATCTAATCTTTGTACATGGTTTAGAAATCAAATTAACATATTTTCTCATATAAACGACATTATAATATAGAAAATAGCTATTTCATAAATGGTAAAAGAAATTACTAAAAATGTGACAAAAAAAACACAGGCTCCTAGTAGAGCGCTGTGCCTTTAATCAGGTTTAACTGATAAATTTATTTTTCAGAAATTGAAGCAATACCTCGGTAATTCCTTACCTTCAAGGTATTCAAGTGATGCACCACCACCTGTTGAAATATGTGTCAATTTGTCAGCAACACCCAATTGTTGTACTGCGGCAGTTGAGTCACCACCACCAACAATTGTTGTACCACCATTTTCAGTCACCTTAACCAATTCTTCACCAATTGCCAATGTACCCTTGGCGAAGTTAGGCATTTCGAACACACCCATTGGGCCGTTCCAAACAACTGTCTTAGCGTCTGACAAAGTATCTTGCAACAGCTTAACTGACTTAGGACCAATATCAAGTCCCATGTAGCCATCAGGAATACCAGCTGTGGCCATCAACAACTTCTGTCTTGGCATCATTTGAAATGCATCAGCAGCAATTGAATCAACTGGCAAAACCAACTTGTCCCCAGCTTCAGCCATCAATTCCTTAGCCATTCAACCTTATCGGCTTCAAATAATGAGTTACCGATTTTTCACCCTTAGCAGCGTCAAAAGTATAAGCCATACCACCACCAACAATAACCTTGTCAGCTTTAGACAATAGTGACTTAACTATCTCAATCTTATCAGAAACTTTTGCCACCACCAATGATGGCAACAAATGGACGAACTGGGTTAGCCACGGCGTCACCCAAGAACTTAATTTCCTTTTCCATCAAGAAAACCAGCGGCTGCTTGTGAAACATTTGAAGCGATACCGACGTTTGAAGCGTGGGCACGATGTGCTGTTCCAAAGGCATCGTTGATGAACAAATCATCACCCAATGATGCCAATACTTGCCTAACTCTGGGTTGTTCTTTGATTCGTTTTTGACTTCAACGCCGTCAACAACATCCTCAAAACGTGTGTTTTCAACCATCAAAACTTCGCCATCTTGCAAAGCATTAATTGCTGATTCTAATTCTGCACCACGTGTAAATGGTACAGAACTTAACGTCCTTACCTAATAATTCGCCCAATCGCGCAGCAACTGGTTGCCAATGACAATTCTTTTTTATCATCTTCAGACTTAATACGTCCCAAGTGTGAAAACAAAATTGCAACGACCGTTGTGTTCAACACGTACTTGATTGTTGGCAATGCTGCCACAATACGGTTATCGTTTCCGATAACGCCTGCTTTGATAGGCACGTTGAAATCAACGCGCATCAATACTTTCTTACCTGAAAGTTCCAAATCTGAAACAGTCAATTTAGCCATGATAGCCTCCAATTTTTTATTGTTACAAACTCTATTATAAAACAAAACGCTTTAATTGTCTTGCTTGGTGTGTGAAAAAATGCACGATAATAACTACTTATGGCGTTCAGTCCTAATGACATGAACCTTTGACCCGGTAACCCAGACATTTTCAACGTTATTGCGTCTTGTGGCTTAACCCAGACTGATCAATCGGATGATGTTTATTCTTTAAAATATCAGACACTTCTTTCAAAACATGCCCATTCTTATCTGTCACATCATTAAATAATGTCAGTTTGGTTTTTTGTGGTGCAAAGTCAATTGAACGTCCAAGCTGTGTCACATTGTAACTGATTATCAACATGTTGATTACCAAACATCTGCAATATAATCACTCTGTCGCCGGAACTTTTGTCCAAAAGCCACCACTAAGTTGCAGTGCCCATCAGCATAAAAATCTTGAACAACCACCTTATTATTACCAAGATAAAAATCAGATTGCAACAATTCACCATCACTAAAATACTGTTTAGCAAATAGTCGCCCGTCACGTCGATAAATATCTTTATAGTCAATTTTGCCGTCGCCATCATACCATGTCACAGCTTGTACTAGTCGTTTAGATTGACTAAACCATCTCACCTTTGCCAGCTCACGCCCAAAACTCATGATACTTTTAGTACCATCTTGATTGACGACAATTTGACTTTCATTTGGCACAATCAAGTCTGACCACCAAATACCTTTTGTTTCATCAATTGTTGAAAAATATTGTTGCCCATACATGTCAAACACCTTATCAAGTGACAATCCCATCTTTTTGATGAGGTAAACAGCATCTTCATGGGGTGTGCAACCCATAATTCATCACTACGCCCGAGCTTAACTTGTTCGATTTGCCAAGCAATACCATCCAATTGCGTGATCGATAAAGAATTGATGATTTCAATTTTCATGATAGCCCCTCAACAACACGCGCCCACTGATCCGCTATTTTTTAATTTGAAAGTTTTTCAGCCGTCAATGTAGCGCCCTCCGATAACGCATCATAATCTGTGAAAAATAAGTTGCATCGCTGCTGACAAATGAGCAATATTGGCAGCTTCATTTTTGTTATGACGATCAAATTCTGCTAAATGACCATTTTTTACCATCTTTAATCAATGATTGTGCGCCGTACAAATTAGCATAGGAGGCAACTGGTAGCTGCTGCTCCCAACGCTTCAATATATGTCAGACCGAAACCTTCTGAATAAGACGCGGAAACATAAGCATCATAATTCAGCAGCTCGCGTGTAATCGACTGACAAAATCCCTTTAAAGTGATTTTGTCATTCAAATGGTAGTCGTTAATGAGCTGTTTTAATTTATCTCTCTTCATTTCCCGTACCATATATTGACAAAGTGGCAACAAAGCCCTTTTGATTAAGTTGCGCAATCGACTCCAACAATGTGCGCTATTCTTTTTTTCTGGGTGCAGTCGTGAAACCGTGACGAATTTTGCGACATTACCAGCCATTTTTTGGCGCCGCAATTTGATTAACACCGCCGACTGGAATCGCTATTATTTTATGAGAATCGACTGGGAAACCGCTATCACGCAATTGTGACAATATATCTTTTTGTTGTAGGTTGTCGCCACAATCACTCTGTCAACATCATCTAAATGATCAAACATATATTGATAATAGTTATTCCATACCGGTCGATTATTCTGATAAGACACCAAGTGAGCTGCATGCACCAATGTCAACACATTTTCAACTGATAACCTCGATTTTTTCAACGGTAATAAGCACTTCCTCATTGTCGGTACCACGATCAATGAAGTAACAATTATGAGTAAATTCACGTTGCAATTCCAGTAAAAAAAACATGAGTAACTCTTCAAACGTCGCAAACAAATAATCATGGTCATGAAATCCCGAAACATGAATGTTAGTCATGATTTTACCAAGCGATTCAGAAATGACGATAATGCCAAGTCACACGATGTTGTCCATTTTCTAAAATGACGCGGTCATCCCAACTAAATAAACATTTTTTTTTGCTATCAAACCGTTTACTTTTCAGTATCGTCGCCTGATATTGACCCGTCGTTTGGTTGATGCACTACTCTTTGCGTGTCCACAAAATCTACTAAGTTTGCTGTCGGTACACATTTGTGTGAGCTAATCCGTTTTGCAAATATTCTGAAGGATTATCGCTCATAAATAGTCATACAAACCAATAACTTCATTTTCCTTTAAGCGCCACTCTTTCATGTGTTCATGCAATTGCGGTAGGTAATCAGTGTAAATCAACTTGACACCATGTTTTTTTTTCACGAAAACATTGGGCGCGATAAAATTGCGCGTGTTTCACACCGCTATTACCATGTCCAATTCTTTTGTTCACAAAAAAAATATCATTGATACCTCTTACTAGGCTATTCTTATCATGATAATTATATACAAAAAAAGGAACTTTCCCAAGTTCCTTTAGGCAATTGCCCCTGCTGGATTCGAACCAGCGCATGTCGGTACCAAAAACCGATGCCTTACCGCTTGGCGAAGGGGCAATAGTTAATTTATTTTGCCGTTAACTATTAAATCGGCAATGGGATAGCGGAGGATTCGAACCTACGAACCCGAAGGAACGGAGTTACAGTCCGTCGCGTTTAGCCAGACTTCGCTACACTCCCATATCTCAACAACTATATTATAATACCAGAAAATGAGAGTGATAGCAAGCAATTTTGACATAAAAAACAAAATAAACGACGATTCGCTATATTGCACCCATTAACTAACCAAAACATATAATTGTTTGAGAACAAATCAGATGACTAATGTGTCATTTAGACCAGTCATCACCAGATTTGAACGCGTTTATCTGGCGCCAACCACATGCGTCAGTTTCTTTAACATCAAATGTTGTGAAAAAGTCGTCAAAATTTTTTACTTGTACGTTAACACGCGCCTTAGCAGGACCGTGTGGGTCCACTGCCGCTAACAATTGCATGTACTCAGGACGTGCTTTCATACGCCAAATAGCAGCCCAATTGGTAAAGAATGCCTCCGATGAAAAATCCTCATCTTGTTTGGCAGCGGCCAAAGCAGCAGCTAATCCACCAAATCAGCCACGTTTTCTGACACTGTCAACTTACCATTCACTTTAGCGCCATACGAATCTAAACCATCAAATTGATCAACAACTTGCTGTGTACGTTCTTTGAAGGCAGCATAATCCGCATCAGTCCACAATTATTCAAACTACCAAATTCATCAAATGACGCGCCATTGGTATCAAAAGCGTGAGAAATTTCATGAGCAATCACTGCACCAATCCCACCATAATTGGCTGATGAAGATTGATTTAAGCTATAAAATGGTGCTTGTAAAATGGCTGCCGGAAAGAAAATTTGATTTTGTTGGCGGATCATAGTAAGCGTTGACCAAGTGTGCTGGCATTTGCCATTCATTTTCATCAACTGGTTGATGCCATTGTTGCCAAGTATGGGTAATCTCAATTTGCCTAAATTTAGCTGCAGATTCAAACAATGTCGCACCTTCATCAACTGTCTTTTGTGACAAACGATCTGGCAGTTTATCAGGATAACCAATGTGAGGCACAATCGCGTTAAGTTTGATAATTGTTTATCCCGTGTCGCCTTAGTCAACCAAGTAACGTTCTGCAAACGATTCTTATAGACATCAATCATCGTCGCTACCTTGCTTCAACGTCTGCCTTTGCCTCTGGAGAAAATTTCTCATGTGCATAATACATACCCAATCGCTTGGCTAAATGGTCCTGCTGCCAAGTAAAAGCTGCTTTCTCGGTACTTTTAGCTTCAGGCAATCCTTGTAAAGCTCTTGCGTAAGCGCCACCCAAGACACGCAAATCATCACTCAACAAATCAGTATATTCATTAGCAACGTTTATAAGCAGATAGTCTTTTCAATAATGGCCATGCATCCTCAGAATAAAATTGATCTGCAGAAGCCCAAAAACGCTCTGCTGGTACAATGATTTTATCCGGCATCTGTCCAATCAAAGTTTTGATAATATCATTTAGTGGCAACTCCGACGCTTGTTGAACAAAATTATCCCATTGATAAGGGTGATACAATTTGGCATATTCGTTTTGTTCCTCTCGGCTCAATGAAACACTTGCAATTCGGGCGTCCAAAGCAATGTAATTGTCAATCATTGTTTCCGCTTGATCACTTGAAAAACCAAACTGAGGCAATAATGTCATTTGCTGTTCACGAAATTTCGCGAGTAATACTTTAGCTTGCTCATTGTCGGAGTGTAATATGTCGTGTCTGGCAGCAGTAATGGCAGACTACCAGCCCACAAAACATTTAGTTTGGCGTTCTTGAAATCTGGATCAATACCAAAAGGCAATGCGTTTGGCAATCCCCTTTGCTCAAGTTCAGCAATATGAGATGCAAAATCAGCAAACGATTGATAACCTTTATATTGTTCCAGCAAGGGCAATACTGGCGCGACACCAATTTTATCCCGTGTTTGTGTATCGGCCGTCAAACGATGATAAGCAATAAACTGCTGCAATATATCATCATCTGGTACGTTCTCACCGTTTTGCCATTCGTTAGTCGTTGACAACAACCACTTTTCAATCCCTACTGCTAAATCGTTAAAACCCCCAGTTGAGGGCTTATCAGCTGGTATTTCAGCTGTTTTTGCCCACTCACCGTTAATGGCTTCATAAAAATCATCTTGTAATCTTGTCATGCCAATTCTCATTTCTTATCTTAATTAACTAATAAATATTATACACTTTTCGTTTTTGTTTACAAAAAAAGCCAACCAATAATGGTCGGCTAACAGGTGTTTATTTTTGTTGTTGCTTATATAGTTCTGCTTCTTCAGGCGTAGCCAAAACAAAATGTCCTGGATTAACTTCAATCATGCTACGCTCTTTACCATCAGTTTCAATGGTTGTATCATAATCAATTGCGTGCTGCCTCAAATTTTCAGCTTCAGGATCTGGTACTGGAATAGCAGATAATAGACTCTTTGTATAAGGATGTAATGGATGATTATAAACTGCATCTGAAGTACCAATTTCTAATAACTTACCCCAATGCATCACCCAATACGGTCTGAAATATATTTCACCATCGACAAATCATGCGCAATAAACAGATATGTTAATGAATGCCTTTTCTGCAATTCTTTCATTAAGTTGACAACTTGTGCTTGAATTGACACATCCAAAGCGGAAATAGGTTCATCTGCAATGATAAACTTTGGATCAACTGCCAACGCACGTGCAATCCCAATTCGTTGCCTCTGACCACCAGAAAATTCATGTGGATATCTCGTGGCGTGATCTTTGTTTAGGCCGACTAAATCCAATAATTCCTGAACTTTAGCATTTCGTTCATTCTTGACTTGGCCAAATGGTTAATATCGATGCCTTCAGCAATAATATCACGCACCTTCATTCGACCGTTCAAGCTAGCCTGCGGATCCTGAAAGATCATTTGTGCGTCTTTGCGGAAATTAGATAACTGTTTGCCCTTAAGTTTAGTGACGTCTTCACCATCAAAGGTAATCGTACCATCATTGGTTCATATAACTTTAAGATAGTACGACCAATCGTCGTTTTACCAGAACCAGACTCACCTACTAGGCCAAACACTTCACCTTCATAGATGTCAAAACTGACATTGGTCAATAGCCCGTACTTCATTGCCTTTCCCTTGTTGAAGTACAATTGCAAATCATTCAGCTCAACCAATTTTTTTGGTGTTTCTTCAGTCATGATTAAGCCTCCTGTCCTTGTATTTCTTCCCATCGTGCCCAACGTTTCAAAATCTGTTCGGGTGGGGTCACTTTAGGTGCTCGCTCATCAAGTAGCCAAGTAGCCGCATAATGTGTATCGCTAATTTTTAAAGAAAGGTGGCTCTTCTTTACTATCAATGGCAAGTGCATACGAATTTCGCGGTGCAAAAGCATCACTAGCGGTGGCTCCAACAAATCTGGTGGTGTCCCCGGAATAGCCTGCAATGACCTTCAGCCGTATCAGTGGTAGGCATTGAATTTAATAGCCCCATGTATAGGGATGCTGTGGATTAAAGAAAATTTCATCAACTGTACCATACTCAACGATTTTACCAGCGTACATGACAGCTACTCGATCAGCCATACCAGCAACAACACCCAAATCATGTGTGATAAAGATAATTGAAGAGTTTGACTGCTTTTGTAACTGCTTCATCAAATTCAAAATTTGTGCCTGAATCGTAACATCCAAAGCAGTAGTTGGCTCATCAGCTATCAAAATTTCGGGATCCGCAGCCAGCGCAATTGCAATAACAGCACGCTGCCTCATACCACCAGACCATTGATGAGGGTAATCGTTAATATGCTCTTCAGCGTTAGGAATACCAACGCCCTTCATCAACTCCAAAGCGCGAGCCAAAGCATCTTTTTCGCTCAACTCTTGATGTTTAATTAATGGTTCAGCAATTTGCTGCCCAATCTTCATTGTTGGGTCTAAACTAGTCATTGGATCTTGGAAGATCATCGCAATTTCATTACCACGAACATGTTGCCATTCTTCTTCGGACAATTCCAACAAATTTTTGTCTTTGAACAAAAGACGACTATTCTCAGGTATCACAGCATTTTTAGCATTCAGACCCATCAATGTCTTTGTTGTGACTGACTTTCCTGAGCCAGACTCCCAACAATTGCCAACGTTTCGCCTTGATTTAAATCAAATGACACGTCTCTAATGGCTTGCACCGTACCAGCATAGGTATTGAAATTGACGTGCAAATTTTTCAACTCTTAATATAGGATTACTCATAAGTACCTGCACCTCTTAATCTTCACTAGCACGTGGGTCAAAGGCATCTCGTAACCCATCACCCAGCAAGATAAACGCCAACGAAATCAACACCAACACACCAGAAGGAATCAAAACCTGGTAAGGGTAGAATTGCAACATACTTTGAGCATCAGAAATCAATGAACCAAGTGAAGCCGTTGGTGGCTTAACACCCAAGTTAATGGCAGACAAGACCGCTTCAAACATGATTGCGCTTGGCACTGTCATCATGATTTGAACAATGATTGTACCAGCCATATTAGGAATCAAATGCTTAATCGCAATCTTAGTTGAACTTTTCACCAAGAGATTTGGCAGCCAAGACGTAGTCACGCTCTTTCAAGGAAAGTGTCATGTTACGTACTTGTCGTGCCATACTTAACCAACCCGTAATGGCAATCGCAATAATGATTGATGTGACACCGTTTCCCAGTAACAAACCAAACATAGTCACAACAATCAAATTAGGTACAGAGGAAAGAATTTCAATGATACGCTGCATGACAACGTCAACCCAGCCACCTTTCCAACCGAGAAATACACCGTAAGTGACACCAATCAACAAATCAATAAATGTTGCTGAAATAGCGACTAACAATGAGATACGAAGCCCCACAATAACACGTTTTCCTAATGAACGACCAAGATTGTCAGTTCCAAAATGAAATTTTCCTTAACGTTATTGTTTTTATAGGGATCAGTAGTATCTGTGGCACCAGGTTCTTTCAATTTACCATTCCACCCTGGAATTGGTAACCCTGAGTTTGGTGGTAAGTTTTTATATTTACCAACGTTATCAGAATCAAAAGCGTTAGCTTTGTTTTGTGTTACGAAAAAATTTGATACTAATGCAAAGCCGAGAATAAACACCAAAAACCAAAGTGAAATCACAGCTAGTTTATTTAATTTAATCGACGCAAGCATCTTGCCAAAATGACGACAGGCAGGCTTAGAAATATGTTCGTTAGCTTCAGAGTTTTGTGCGCCAACGATGACAAAGTCTTCTGTATTTGCAGCCATCATGAGCCTCCTTATTGCAACCGAACACGTGGATCAACAATTGCCGTCAAAATATCCGTAATCAAGATCATAACCATCAGCATCAATGCATATACGATAGTAGTTCCCATGATAACTGGAAAATCTTTAGTGGAATTGAGGAAACGAATTGTTGCCGATACCTGGAATTGAGAAAATATTTTCAATCAATGTGGACCGGTTAACAAACCAAGCCGCCATTGGTCCAATCAATGTCAGGACAGGAATCATAGAGAGTTACGGTAGGCGTGTTTATTAACAAACTTCTTTTCTCGCTCAGACCTTTGGCTCGAGCCAATTGTACATAATCAGAACTCAATGATTCAATCATTTCAGATCGAAACAAATCGTGTCACAACAGCTGCTGGTGAAAACAGCCAGCGCCAATGTTGGCAATACTGATTGGAAAAACGAGTCTCCCCAGCCTGATACTGGAATAATGGCCACTTGAAACCAAACAAGTACAAGAAGATAATACCTAATATGAAACTAGGCACTGAAATACCAAGTGTTGAAACAACACCCAATAGACCGTCAATCTTGTTATTTTTTATTACGCGCTGATGCGGCACCCATGAGCAAACCACAATAACGCCTACAACCAGGGCTTGTGCGCCAAGTTGTGCAGAAATTGGTAGACGCTGACCAATCAGCATACTAACACTTTGGTTTTGATATTGGAATGATGTTCCAAAATCACCACGAAAGGCGTTTACCAAGTAATGAAGATATTGTTGCCAAAGCGGCAAATCCAATCCATATGCTTTGTTCAATTGGGCAATCATTTGTGGCGTTAGCTTAGGGTTATTGAACGGTGTTCCAGGCATAATTTGCATCAGGAAAAAAGTTGCAGTAATCACTAAGAATAACGTGAAAATCAAAAGCGCCAATCGCTTTAAAATGTATTTCACCATAGTCTTGACTTCCTAATAAATAAGAATTGACATATGTCAATTCTCATTTTTAATTAAATGTAGTTTAATTCTATCATAAATTACTTACTTACGGTAGGCGTATTTGAAATCAATGTTCAATCCAGTAGTGTTAGTGATTAATGCCCTTAACACTTGGACGAGCCAATGAATATCCTGCACGGAAGTACAATGGTTGAAGTTAGCTTCTTTATACAAAGCAGCTTCAGCAGTCTTGTAATCTGAGTCACGTGCTGCATCATTCAAAGCGTCTGTTGTCTCTGCCTTGTTAACAGCTGTAGTATAGGTCGTATTCTTGAATTGACCATCATTGTATGAAGCACCATCCTTAAACAAATCATAGAATGTTGAGCCTTCTGGATAGTCACCACCCCAAAGAGATACAATAGCATCAAAATTTTGATTTTGTGCATCTGACAAACGTTGCTTGAATGGGACAAACTTTTCTTCAACCTTCAAGCCTGGCAAAGCCTTTTGTAGTGAACCTTGCAGATAATCCAAAGTTGTCTTGGCAGTTGAACTGTCAGCATCAGAAGTGATTGTCAAAGTCATCTTTGTTTCACCAACTTCTTTCAAACCTTCAGCGAACAACTTAGCAGCTGCCTTAGCATCGTACTTGTAGCCAGGTGCTACGTACTTAGCCAAATCTTCACCTGATGCAGTCTTAGCCAAACCTTGTGGTGCTAAGCCAGTAGCTGGTGTTGAAATACCAGATGTTACTTGATCAACCAATTCTTTACGGTTAGTTGCAAGATTCAAAGCCTGACGAATCTTCGTGTTAGCTAAGAACTTGTTCTACCGGTTTGGTTATATTCGATATAAGCTGTGGTTGCTTCGGGAACCTTCACCTTATCCTTATTGCTCTTGTTGGCAGCATATAGTTCAGGTGTTGAGATTGAAGCGCGGTCTAGCTTGCCTTGCTTATACAATTGAACGGCCGTTTCTGGCTTTTTAACGACAGAGTAGTCGATTTCTTTTGTCTTAACACTCTTGGCATCCCAATAGTTATCATTTTTTACTAACTTAAAGCTGTTGTTAGTACCATTCCATCCTTCAAACTTATAAGACCAGAATATAGTTGCTTTTGCAGAAGTTGTACCATACTTCTTACCTTGCTTTTCAACAAAGCTTTGCTTTGTGGGCATGAAATTAGCAAATGTCAACAAATAGTTAAATTGTGGCATTGGGCGTTCAAGCTTGAACGTAATAACATTGCCCTTTGCTGAGACACCCAAAGTGCTAACTTTAGCTTTACCTGCAGTAATGGCATCAGCATTCTTCACACCTGAGGCAAGGTAAGAATATTGTGAAGCTGTCTTTGGATCAACAATACGTTGCCATGAATAAACGAAGTCTTTTGCTGTCAAAGATGAACCATCAGACCACTTCAAACCACTCCGTAGAGTTGCTGTATAAGTCAAAACCATCTTTGAAACTTTAACTGACTTAGCCAATTCAGGAACAGCCTTACCTTTAGCATTAACACGTAACAAGTTAGCGCCTGTATTACCAATAATTGTGCCAGAATAAGTATCTGTATTCTTTGAGATATCCAATGTTTGGATTTCTGTTGGGAAAGAAAACTTAAGTGCATTTGATGATCCATTCGAACCACCCCAGAGGCCTGCGGCGCGGGTTCCGCCACCTACCACAACGACAACGGCTGCGCCGATTGCCCATTTTTCCATGTATCCATGTTAATATATCCTCCCGATATACTTTTTTTGCTAACAATGATATTAGTTTACCATGTGTATTTCTCATTTGCAATTCATTTTGTTATCTTTTAAGATTTTACTGTGATTTAACGTATAATATAACGTTTTTACTAGAATTGCACTGATAACGCGAACCTTATTTGAACCTTTTATCACAATTAGCGTTAATTCTCTCTCATCAATTTAAGCTAACTTACTATCAAACCATCTTGCAATCAATGACAAGCCATAGTTTAGTAAGAAGTAAATTAGGGTAATCACAATCAACACAGGAATGATATACGTTGAATTCTGTGCATAGATAATTTTGACCACGATAAGTCATTTCTGACAAAACAATTCCCATGGCCAAACTCGTATCCTTAACCAATGATATTAACTGTGAAATAATGGTGAATCATCTTCTTGTAAGCTTGTGGCAATACAATGTAAAACATTGTTTGCAAGTTAGAAAGACCGTTGGCACGTGCACCTTCAAACTGACCTTTATCAATTGATTCAAGTCCGCCACGAACAATTTCAGCCAACATTGAAGACTCAAACGTACTCATAGCAACCACTGTTGCCCAGAATATCGGCAAGTGAATGCCTAATTTGGTAAGGCAAAATAAACAAAGAAAATAATCAATAGCAAGGGTAAGTTACGGATAATATTATTAATTGTCCCAACGAACTTGAAAAATACGGTAATCTCTCAAATTGAATAATACCGATCACCGAACCTGCAATGAAACTTAAAATAACTGAAATAACTGAAACACCAACTGTAATGCCTAAACCACCCAACAAATATTGGACGTTCTGTGGTGTGTAAAGGCGTCAAAAATTCCTAATGTAACCATAATGTCCTCCTTAAGCCGCGTGCTTTAGTTTACGTTCAAGATGCTGCATGTAGTAACTCAATGGTAGGGTAATCACTAGATAGGAAAAGCGCAACAATAATGTATGTGCCAAACGTATCAAATGTGTTAGCTGCAACCATATTACCTTGATACATCAAATCAAGACCACCGACAAAAGCCAAAATAGATGAGTTTTTTACTAAATAATGAATTGATTACCCAGTGATGGCAAGGCTATTTTAAACGCCTGTGGTAAGACAATGTGTTGCATCGCCTGCCAGAAAGATTAAACCATTAGCACGAGCACCTTCCATTTGTCCACTGTTCACTGATAAAATACCCGCGCGGACGGTTTCTGCAATAAAGGCTGATGTGTATAGTGATAGGGCAATCGTCCCAGCGGTGAACCCATTCATTGGTATCATTTTCGCAACAACTAAGAAAGGAAAAAGAAAGTGATAATCAACAAGGGAATATTACGAAAAACCTGAACGTAAATGTTACCAATTTTTTGTACCCATTTTTGGGGTAAAATTTGCAAAATAGCAAAGAAAGTACCCAGAATCATTGAGACAACTAGCGCAATAACACTTGATAATAACGTATAACCGAATCCTTGCAAAAATGTCGAAAAATTATTCTGTAATAAATCCATTATTTCGCCTCCAATTCATGCCAATCGAGACCCGGCACATTGCTGAACCATTTTTAATCAATTTATTGTATACACCATTTTTCTTCAATGTAGCCAAGGCTTTATTGGTCTCTCGAATCATTGGTCCTTGATCATTATCAAAGGCAATACCATAAGGTCCGTGTGTAATGTGCCACCAACAATTTGATAATCAGGGTTTTCAGTTGCAAAACCATATAAGATCGCATTGTCGGTTGACATTGCTTGACCTTGTCCGGCCTTTAATGCTTGCATGCCAGTTGCATAGTCTTGAACGGCCAACAATTTCGCTTTAGGTGCGAACTTTTTAGTTTCTTCCGCAGCTGTTGTACCTACGACCACGATAATCGTGTACTTTGAGTCATTCATATCCTTAATTGACTTGATGCCCGAATCTTTTTTAACTAGAATTGATTGTCCGGCATCAAAATACTGTTTTGTAAAGTCAATAATTTTTTCACGTTCTGGCGTGATAGTCATTGTGGAAACAGTACCATCAATATTGGTATTTTTTTAAAGTTGAATTTTTGAGGATGATGAAACGGGTACAAATTCAGCAGACATCGGCCACACCAGTTTGCTTGGATAACTGTACCGTCAGCGCTTTGGCAATATCAACATCAAATCCTTTAGAAACACCAGTTTTTGTATCCATCAAACCAAATAATTTTGTATCTGCTTTAACACCCCACACAATTCGACCCAGTTTTTCAACACGCGCCAAAGTGTCTTGATGTTCTTGATTTTTCTTAGCGGTAGCTGTTGCCCACATTAGACCGAGGACAATAACGGCAGCTAAGACGATTGTGGCAATAATGCCGAATTGTCTTTTTTTAGCTTTTTCCATAATAATGTCGCATTAAAATTTTTACGATTATTGTTGGCATCAATAAAATTTTTAACACTTTTCCTCCCAATCTAAATTTTAGTGATGCTCGACCTGGCTCAAGAATTGTTGCGCTCGTGGCTCAGTTGGATTATTAAAGAATGCTTCTGTTGAGCTATCTTCAAGAATTTGACCGTCAGCCATAAAGATAACACGGTCAGCAACTGCCTTAGCAAAACTCATTTCGTGCGTCACAACTAGCATGGTCATTGACGAATCTTTAGCAATGTCACGCATAACATCCAAAACATCACCGATCATTTCTGGATCCAACGCTGAGGTTAGGTTCATCAATAAAAGCGCCTTTGGTTGCATGGCCAGTGAGCGAGCAATCGCAACACGTTGCTTTTGACCACCAGAAAGTTCGGAAGGCATATTGGCAGCCTTGTCCTGCCAAGCCAACTTTTTCTAACAATGCCATTGCCATTTTTTTGTTTTCAGCTTCGTCTCTTTTTAAAACAAGACGTGGTGCTAACATGATGTTTCAATTGTTGACTTGTTATCATACAAATTAAAGTGTTGGAACACCATGCCAACATTCTTACGAATACGGTTGATGTCAGTTTTTAGGATCATGAAGATCAAAGCCGTTGACAAGTAACTGACCTTCTTGAATTTCTTCCAATCCATTAACGGCACGAATTAAAGTTGATTTTCCTGATCCTGATGGTCCAATCAAAACAACTGTTTCGCCTCATCAATTTCCAAATTAATGTTCTTAAGTGCATGAAAATTCCCGTAATATTCTCAACATTCTTAAATTCAATCATTGACATGACCTAATTCTCCTTTTCACTCGTTGTGATTGCCTTAAGCACTCACGATATCAAAAAAACTGGACGAACGTAGAGTTCTAGTCCAGTCTGTTCTAGTTCCATTTTACGCACATTTTGTCAATTTAGTCAAAGTTATGTCAGGTTTTTATAACAAATATACTAATTTCAACTTTATTCAACAATAGCATCATTGGCGCCTTGCAAACGATACAAGTCATAATAACGTCCTCTCTGCGCTAACAACGACTCGTGCGTACCACGTTCAACGACTCGTCCTTCATCCAAAACAAGGATTAAATTAGCATCTTTAATGGTAGATAGTCGATGCGCAATAGCAATAGTTGTCCTATTTTCGCGCATTTTTTTAAGTGACTTTTGAATCAAGGTTCAGTCTCAGTGTCGACATTTGCCGTTGCTTCATCCAAAATTAAAATTTTTAGGGTCTTGCACAATAGTTCGTGCAAAGCTAATTAATTGTTTTTTCCCCGGCAGAAAAAACCAGAACCGCCTTCTTGAACTTTGGCGCTATATTGATTATCTAATTTTTCAATGAAAGTATTGGCACCTACAAATTCGGCAGCTTCCCTCACACGCGCGTTCAGAAATACTGTCATCATACATTCGGATATTAGAAGCTACATCACCAAAAAACATAAACGGTTCTTTGCAAAACTAATCCCATTTTTTTGACGTAAGTTTTTTCATGCTAATATCTCGAATATCCTGCCCGTCAATCAAGATTCGCCACTTTGAAACTCATAAAAACGCATCAATGTATTTATCGTTGAGCTTTTCCCAGATCCTGTATGTCCCACCAAGGCGATCGTTTCCCCTGGATTAGCTGTAAATGTCAGGTCCTTCAGAATTTGATGCTGACCATCATAACTAAAATTAACGTGCTTAAATTCTATCTTGCCATCGGTAACATCGCCTTGCGCATTAACATTTTGAGCAGGGGAATATGTTTCATCCGCTAAAATACCCAAAATTCTGTAGCCAGACACCAATCCTTCTTGAAATGGACTGAATAAACTCATAATATTTTCTAATGGTCCAAAAATGTTATTTAAATAGGTAGTAAATGCATAAATTACACCAGCGGCTACCACTGTATGCATTGACAATTCACCGAAATACCAAAGGATTAGCACTGTTGCACCACCTAATAACATGTCAATCATAGGCTCGAGTAATAATGCATCTGCCTTAACCATTTTAAATCTAGCATTAAATTATTCACCGTTAATTCTTGAAAACTCTTTTTTTAAAGCGGTCTTCTTGGTAAAACTCTTGAATCACATCAATACCAGTAATACTTTCAGCAATTTTTGCATTCAGTGCGACAACCTTTCTCGCATGTGCCGAAAAAAGGCTAGATGAAAATCGCTGATAAGCAATGATACTAGCAACAATGAAGGGCACAACGACTAACATAAGTAGCGTTGCCTTCACATCAACTGTCCACATACCGATATAGGCACCAATCATACTCATGACAGCAAATGTTAATTCCATAAAAAATCGCCAAAAGTCAGCAAGCGACGCTGTATCATTGTTCACACGCGTCACTAATGATCCCGCAGGTACTTGATCA
Organism: Paulownia fortunei; assembly: GCA_019321725.1. Classification (NCBI taxonomy): domain Eukaryota; kingdom Viridiplantae; phylum Streptophyta; class Magnoliopsida; order Lamiales; family Paulowniaceae; genus Paulownia; species Paulownia fortunei. The sequence goes on along the minus strand of JAGSPU010001485.1, from coordinate 29,533 downwards.
AAAAATCGCATCCCTAGCGTGTGCAATTTTTTAAAGACACGAACTCGAATATCCTCTAAAGCATATTCACCCGCCACCGAAAAGTAATAGGCATTCAAAGCATCCGTGATTGCCTGTAAAATCCGAATGACAGCCACCAATACAGCAAAACTATTGTTATCTGTAAAGGGACACTCGTCGTTTGATGCAAATAGTTTGTCATATAATACGAAATCACACGTGGCGCGGCGGCCTGCAATAATGCAAAAGCGGCCCCAATGACAAAGCCCAAATGAACATCGCTCGAAATGGCTTAGCCATCTTGATTAACGTCCAAATAACATGAAGTTGTTCTTTTACGGGAATACTTTTAGCCCAAACTGATTCATTTTCTCAGGCATCATTTTCCTCCTTTGCAGACAACTGTTCATCTAATTGTGTCGCTAATTGCTGTTGCGCATACATATGCGCGTACCAAACCGTTTAACGCTAACAATTCCGCATGCGTACCGCGTTCCTTGATTTGACCATCGTCAAAAACAATAATTTCATCAGCATTCATGACCGAACTAATACGATGAGCAGCAATAATAGTCGTTTTATCTTGTCGTTCTGCTTTTAACGCACCCAAAATTTGTTTCTCCGTGCGTGCATCAACAGCTGATAAGGCGTCATCTAGTATCAAAATTTCTGGATCAACAATTAAAGCGCGCGCAATAGCCAAGCGTTGCTTTTGCCCACCAGATAAGCTAACACCATGTTCCCCTACCTCTGTTTCATAGCCCGCTGGAAAACCTAAAACATCGTCGTGAAAGGCAGCTTTTTTTGCAGCTGCCTCAACTTCTTCCCTTGTTTTAGTCAAATCTGCAAAACGAATATTATCCAATACTGTCGTTGAAAACAAAAAGTTTTCTTGTGCCACATAGCCAATTGCTTTCAGATAAGCTTTTAACTTATATTGTTTGATATCAAAACCACCCACAGTGATATTTCCTTGATAATCGTCAAACTGACGCAGCAGCAATTTGATTAGTGTGGTTTTCCCGGCACCGACACGGCCAACTAACCCTAGCGTTTCGCCAGCTTTGATTGTCAAATGAACATCAGATAAAGCAGTTGTTGTCTCGTCATCAGGGTACTTAAATTCATCAATGTTTATGGTAACATCCCCATGAGCTAAAGTTTCACGACCTGATTCATCTTCAATAATAGCCGATTTTTCTGCCAGAAATTTCTGAACTCGCATGTATGATGCGTTGCCACGTTCCAACACATTGAATAATTGTCCCAAACCAAACATTGGCCAGACTAACAAACCTAAATAAGTAGAAAAAGAAACCAGTTGACCAATCGTGATTGTCTGATTTGTGACCAAAGAACCACCATACGTCACCATAACCACATAACTAATTGTCATCACAAGCGTTGCCATGGGCCCAAACATTGAATCAATTCTAGCCACCTTTTTATTGATTGCAATTGTGTTTTGGACTTCACTTGTAAAAGATGCGACGTCTTGTTGTTCTTGTCCTAAAGTTTTAATCGCTTTGATTCCAGCAATTGATTCTTGTGATTTATTAGAAAGCCGTGAAAAAGCTTCTTGCGAGGCCAGTAAAGGCACGTCTAATCTTTGGTGACAAATAGCGGACACCCCAAGCCAGCAAGGGCAATGGCAAAACACCAATCAGTGTCAAGCGCCAATCGACAACAAAGGCCATTGAAAATGACTGTGAATATAATAATAACGATCGAATCAACTAGCATTAACACACCACCAGAAGCAACTCTTTGAATTGCCGAAAGATCATTAGTTGCATGTGCCATCAAATCACCAGTACGACGACGTTGGTAAAACGTCGTATCCATTTGCATATAATGATCAAATAATTGTTGCCTTAATGTGCGCTCTAACAAAGCTGACCCTTGAAATATATGCGTGATCCATGCATAACGAAAGCCATACATTAAAATCGAAAACAGTAGAATGCCACCACCATAAATCAATAAATTTTGACTGGTGACTCTCGCGCTACTAAAATATCGGTAACCGCCCAATAAGCGCTGGCGATACCATTTGTGAAATTTCCGTCAGCAACAAAAAAGACAACCCTAAGATGTAGAGCCGCTTATTGGCCTTAAAAAACCACATTAACTTACTAAAAATACTCATTTTTCTCTCCAAACTAAGCAAAATTAAAGTTATCTAATAACATATCATACTTTTATAACAGTTGTATATATTTTTATCTAAAACTATTATAACTACTGCCATTGCTACAAAAGAATAAAAGACTACCCCAAACAATCTGTGCTTTCTTTTTAATATCATCACACCAGAAAACTCGCGCAAAAAAGCAATAATTCGATATGGAAAGGGCTCTTACCACCACGCCCACTAGCAGTTACCTTTTGTTGTTGCGCTAATGTTGCACCCCGCAAAATGTGATAATCACTACTATAAAAGGTAAATGGCGTGTGTAACATTTCTGATGAATTTCTGATGTTTTCAAACGTATTGCGTGATTGATCTTCTAACCTTGTCTTTTCAATCGGGACATGAAGCTCTTTCACAGCATAATCTCGCATGGCTTGAGCCTCTGATATCAGCTCATCTTCCCCCTGACCACCTGAAAAAACAATCATCGGATAGGGCGTCATTTGTTTAGCATCTTTAACAGCTGCTTTAATACGTTGACTAACAATGCGACCAACAAAATAGCCATCAACCAATCCACCGCCCAATACCACCAATGGACCTACTTCGGGACGCTTGACAACCAATCCGTAAATCAAACTCGTAATGAAAAAACGTAAAAATTGCCATAACACAAATAAAGCCAACCATGAAATGACACCGCGTAATTGCCAGATATCTGATGGCAGCCATTGTGGTAAATAAATAGAGACATTGAGCACAACATAAAAATAATCATGCCCGACAAAATGATGTTAGTCACTGTATGCCCTGACTGATGCCACTTCTTATAGCTATAAAACAGCAAAACTAATAAAAGACTCAATCCCAAAAAATCACCAATCATGCCAACTATCAATGCAACATGATAAACGACATTATTATCAGGCCGAAAAAGTGTATACATGAAATACCCAAAAACGGCAAGCATAAAAAGCACGTATGCGCCAACTTGTAAAAGACGCCACATTCGTCCTAATTTGGTAATTCAGCAATATAGCTAAGCTGAAAAATACGATGATTATAATGATTTTCATTGATTATCATGCCTCAATTGTAACACGCCACCCACACCGATATTGCATGATCTTAATCTTTAAAAAATGAATGATAATAAAAAAGCGCTTACTGGCACTTTTTTATTTTGTCACTGGAAACTTCTCGACGCACCTTCCGGCACCTTAACTAAGTTGAGTGCTACAAGACGCTCTGCAATTTGAACCGTATTCCATGCCGCACCTTTTAGTAGATTGTCTGACACAACCCACATGTGGAAACTATCATCATTTTCCAAATCAGGACGTACACGACCAACAAATGTCTCGCGTTTACCAGCTGCATTAACTGGTTGTGGATATAATTGTTCTGCTGGATTATCTTCTAGCACAACGCCAGCAGCTGAACGCAAAGCTGCTTGAATGCTAGCGGTTGTCGCTCCGGCGCCGTCATTAGTTTCAAAATAAACCGTTTCCCCATGTCCAATAGGTACAGGGACGCGTACAGCTGTACCCGTTACTTTGACAGCTTTAGAATTTTTGTCACCAAACATGATTTTCTTAGTTTCATGGATCATTTTCCATTCTTCATGTGTATAGCCATCATCTTCAAAAAACGTCGATTTTGTGTAATAAGTTATATGCCAATGGATAATGATGTTGTGCCCCTTTGACAGGTAAAATGTTAGCGTGTACTGGTTCACCAGCATTATAAGCAGTTGTTTCGGCCACCAATTCATTCCAAGCAGACTGACCAGCACCTGACGCAGCTTGATATGTTGATACTATGACCCGCTTCAAGCCAAATTGTTGTTTAATAGGTGCTAATGCGACCACCATTTGAATGGTCGAGCAATTAGGATTTGCGATAATGCCATTATGCGATGATAATGCGCTTTCATTAACTTCAGGAACAACGAGGGGCACCTCATCGTTCATGCGCCAATAACTCGAGTTGTCAACAACCACTGCCCCGCGTTTAACTGCTTCTGGCGCATATTGGGCTGAAACTGAGCCACCACCACTTGCCAAACCAAATCAACACCATCAAAGCTGTCTGGCGCGGTCGCTTCAACAGTAATTTTTTCACCTTTAATTCTAATTGTTTACCTGCTGATCGTGGTGAAGCCAATAATTTCAACGAATTTACTGGTATTGTAGACTGTCCCAGTTGTTCAATAAGTCTCGTCCCCACAGCACCCGTGGCACCTAAAATAGCGACATTATATGATTTTGTCATGATTTTCTCCTAATCTACTAAAATACGATGTATCCGTTCATGGAAACCTGTGGTAATTTCCCATGGTGCTAATTTGGCATATTGCGCGACATCTTCTACCGTGTTTTTCTAAATCACCGTCCACGCCGATAAATGTTACTGTTGTGCCAAGTGGATATTCATGTGGCAACCGAATCATCAATTGATCCATGGCGATTTGTCCTACAATTGGTACATATTGTCCGTCAACAATCACATTAAAACCAGTTAATGAACGCAACCAACCATCTCCATAACCAATAGGAACTGTCCCAATCCACTCGTCTTCGGAAGTAGTATAAATATGAGAGTAACTAATGCCTTCTCCAGCTGGTAATTTTTTAACAAAATTCATCTGACTACGTAATGATAATACGGGCATCAAATCATGTCCATTCAGCTAACTCACCACGAGATGGTTCAATACCATAAATCACAGTGCCAACTCGAACAACTTCATGTGGTACTTCATTTGGATGATATACTGCTGCACCAGAATTCGCTACATGATAATACTCAGGTTTTGGTAAACCGTCAGTCAAAGCATGCCAACGTTTGAGCTGCTTCTCAAAATAGCGAGTGTCAGATGAATCGGATTCAGCAAAATGGGTGCACAAACCGACATATTCGAATTTATCTGCATGTGCCTGTACAAAAGCAATTGCTTCGGCCACCTCAGAACGTTCTCGAAAACCAATGCGCCCCATTCCCGTATCTAGTCCCAAAGTTACTGGCAACCGCTGTTCACCACTCAAGTGTTGTGCTGCTGTTTTCAGCCAATCTATCGAGACAACTGTCGCCATAATATGTTGCACAGCCATTAATTCGGCGTACTCTGCTGGTGAAATGCCTAGAATCAAAATAGGAACTGTCAAACGTTGGTGTCGTAGCGCTAGCGCTTCATCAATGATAGCAACAGCAAGGCCGTACACACCACCGGCCACTGCAGCTTCAGCCATTGTATGCAAACCGTGACCATAACCATTTGATTTTACAGCTAGAAAAACTTTATCAGCACCAGAAGTAGCTTTAACCACTTCAATGTTATTTTTAACTGCCGCCAAAGAAATTGTCATTTCAGTTGGTCTTGTAATTGCTTCTACCATTAGTTCCTTTAAGTGCGTCCATTAAATCAATGTCGCACACTCGCCTTTCTATATAGAAAAAATCCACAGCACACAAACTAGTAGCCATGGATTCCAATTATATTGCAATCAACCACATAGCACCCCGCTTGCGCGACAGTTCGCCAGTTATTGACTAACGACCCAGCTAACTAACCTTACAGTACTAGTGCTTCGGCTATTTCCCCTTTGACTTGCTTCCTCGTATCTGTAAATACTCCACAAGCTACTGATGTCAATAGCAACCTCTATGATTTTTAAATTGTTATTATTGTATTCTAATTTTTCTTATTTGTCAAATGACCAATTTAAGTTCCGTTTAATATTTTTGAATTATGATATACTTAGTTTAGTGCGATATTAAGGATCATTTTATGCGTAAAATACTGATTATCTTTCTAGCCAGTTCTTTCATAGTAACGACAGCAAGCGCAAGTAACCATTCAAAATCCAACCATTAGTTGGAAAAAAGTCATCAAAGAAAACTGACAGTGACGCAACTGTTATTGCCAGTATTCGTGATTTATCCACCGGTAAAACTTATACCTATCGCAATAGTAAAACAAAAAAATCATGATGGCGTCAACCATTAAGGTTTCTATTTTGGAAGCACTTATTATGATCCAAAAAAAAAATGCTGGCGAAACCTTAACTGCTGATGAAAAAGAAAATGCAACACAAATGATTACTAATTCTGACAATGATGCTGCTACGGCATTATGGACAGAATTGGTGGTGATGATGGTCTAAATAATTTTTGGCACAGCATTGATGTTAAAATCACACAGGCCACTTATTTCGGTGAAACAATGGCCACTGCTAGCCCACAAAAATAAAATACTTGATCAACTATATAACAAAAATTCATTATTAAATACAACCTCAAAATCTTATATTTTGTCCTTGATGAGTAATATTTCAGATACACAAGACTGGGGTGTTAGTACCGGCGCTAAAGATGTCGCTTTAAAAAATGGTTGGATGACAGATTACAACGCCGATAACGGCACTTGGATTGTCAACTCTAGCGGTATTATTGATGACAAATACATTTTACAATTTATACAACAGGCAATAGTGATTACCAAACCGGAGTGACATTAGTCAATAAATTAAGCAAGGCTGCAAACAAACAGCAAAATAAAAAAGCAACAACCCCTACCAGTATTTGGGACAGGATAAAAGCGTTACTTAGTTTGATTAGCAACTCAATTCCTCGTATAATAGATTTAACAACTAATGAAGAAATGATGGAAATTATGACACAACTTGTAACTGCAAACGAAATGCAACAAATTGATCAATACACGATTGATGTCATTGGCATGCCACAAGATGTTTTAATTGACGTGCTGCCATTGCTGTAGTTGATGTCATTGGTGCTGGCCACTTTGATCTCAATCATGTTCTGGTATTGGCTGGGTTAGGCAATAATGGCGCTGACGGCGTTGCCATTGCGCGATTACTCTATGCACAGGGCATTAACGTTTCGCTACAATTTGTGGGCAACGTTAATCGGGCCAAAATAGTGTCAAACGACAGCTGTCTATTATTGAGGCCTACGGTGTTGTTCGCTCTGAAAAAGTGACTTCAACGAAGCAACGTTGATTATTGATGCTATTTTTGGTGTCGGTCTTAATAATGATTTACCAGAAGGTCTGCAAAAAATGATTAAGGCAGCCAATCATATTGAAAAACCGGTTATTGCTGTCGACGTTCCCACAGGGGTCGATGCAACTACCGGCGAGGTCAGAGGAGCAGCATTAAAAGCCATACAACAGTTACCTTTGGTTTTAAAAAAGTCGGCCTAACAAAACGCGTAGGTGGCTACCTGTCTGGTGACACTATCGTGAAAGATGTTGGTATGCTTGTACCTGATGATTTTGAATTTAGTCTGCCAACAATGCAGGCCACAGTAACGAGAACGCAACGATTTAAATATTACAAAAAAGGCTACCTATTAGGTGGCTTTTTTTGTTATCATTTGCTATTTATGATAGGGAGACCCTTGTTGAATCATAAAAGCACGGTATACTTGTTCAATCCAAAACTAAACGCATTAACTGATGTGGCAAGGTTAACAGCCCAAAACTAATCTTAAAATTAGCGCGATGCTTCACTTCCGGTGACAACCCCAATGAACCACCAATTATAAACGTTACATCTGAGTAACCATCCACCGTAATTTGATTCATTTTTTCAGCAAAAACTTCTGAAGGTAACTGCTTACCTTCAATGGCTAAAACGATAACATAATCACGTGCACCAATTTTTTCCTGAATACGTTGCCCCTCTTTAGCCATAATCTGCGTATTCTCTGCTTCACTAGCCTTTTCTGGTGTTCTTTCATCAGGCACCTCGATCAAATGAACTTTAGCAAACCGAGATAACCGTTTGGTATATTCTGCAATGCCATCTTTAAATATTGCTCTTTTAATTTGCCTACTGTGATAATTTTAATATTCACTGTCTATTACTGATTTAACCTTTCTTAATTATTTTTAGATTATTGTAATTACGATTTTGATCAAGTTATCCACACGAACAAATTTTATTTGTTTTCTCTAAAATGCCTATATATCAGGCTTTTTTTCTGTTCGCTTGTAATAATTATCCACAGTTTTTAACTTTTTTTGCTAATAAGTGGATAACTTTATAAATGTATTTGTATTAAATTAACTGAATTTCTGTCTTTTAAAGCACCACTTTTCCACAGTTATGCACAACGTTATCCACAGATGTGGATAAGCACATTTGTTCGCTAAACATTACTTCATTATTCATCTCAAATGTTCGTTAATTTAAAAATTAAGACTTCTTATCAAGGATAAAAAAAATAAATCGACATTTCACGAACATTACAATATCTACTCATTATTTGTGTGGATAAGTCTGTTTTTGATTACCTAATCACCAATAATTTACTCTTTTTTAAAGAACAGGCTTTCTTATCCACTATTATACTGGATTTTTCCACATTTTTCAGGAGTTTTCCCCAAGTGTTATTAACATTTACACACAGTTTTCAACATTTTCTGAAAACACACGTTGTCGTCTCGCTGTCAACTAAAGGTAAAGAAAAAGCTAACGATAACCGTTAGCTGCTAATTTTTGAGTTAATTTAACTTTAACTGTTTTCTTATTACTGTGGTGGTAGTATGTCAGTGAAACCGTATCACCTAATTTATGTTTATACAGCTCTTCACGTAGGTCAGCTTGTGTCGTCACTTTCTTGCCATGCAATTACCCACAATTACATCATACTTCTTCAACCCAGCAGTATCAGCCGGTCCTTTTTTCGTCAAACTCATAACAACCACACCACCAGTGACACTATCAGGAAATTTTGAGTGTAGACTTTTGATCGTCAGCAGTCACTTCTGACAAATTAACTAAACTAATGCCAATGGCCGGCCGCGTAATCTTCCCATCCTTAACCAACTTATTGACACGTCTACCACTTGAATCTGAAGGAATAGCAAAATCCCATTCCCTCAACACTAGTCCTGATGACGAAGTAAGATAACTTCATTGAATTAATGCCAATAACTTGACCAGCAAATTAATCAAAGGACCGCCAGAATTACCCGGATTAATCGCGGCATCTGTTGAATAACAGTTGAACCACCATAATTTTGACCATTTTCAGAAGTTGCTTCGACTAATCGCTTTTTAGCTGAAATTATACCTTGCGTGACCGAAGAGGCATACTCTGATCCTAGAGGAGAACCAATCGCTAACACATTTTCTCCAACCGCTATTTTTACTAGAATCACCAAACTCAGCAGTTGTCGTCACATTATCACTCTCAATCTTTAGAACCGCTAAGTCAGTCATAGCATCTTTACCAACTAGGGTAGCAGTCACTTTTTTGCCATTGTGGAGCATCACTTGAATTTTAGCTGCACCATCAATAACATGATTATTCGTTACAATAAACGCTGATTGATCTGCCTTTTTGTAAATGACACCAGAACCTTCAGATGATTCTTCATAATTTTGTCCCGATTTACTAAAATTCAATACAGACACAACCGCATTTGAAACTTTATTATAGGCTGTTGTCGCTGTTGCATTTTTAGAAATTGACGACGTTTTAGTTGCTGTGGTGTGCACCGTTGTCTGTGTACTACTTTGTTCAATACCCTCTTGTGCGTATAAAATAACGCCTCCGCCAACTAAACCTGCAAATGACGCCAGTTAACACTGTTTTGTTAATGTTGATTGTGCCATATATTACACCTCTTCATGTCGTTATGTTTTACTTATCAAGTTGAAATTAACCTAAAATTAAATTACTCGGACAAATTATCACCAGTAAAGGCGTTGATTTTCAACGCATCTCTCTCTCCGTCACTGTGAGTCACCACAAACAACCAAACTGGTGTATAAATATCATACGCCATTCACCTTCAAAGTGGAGTCATAGGATAACATTCCTTTTGATAATTTATCACCAGAGTTTAGTTCATTAAATCGATACAAACTGACAATTGCGTCTTCTTCACTCAACGTAACACGCTCATCCCTCAATTCAGTAATATGAGATATCTTAGTTTGTTGTAAACCCAGTAGCTTTGCCATCTTTTTGATAATTCACAACAAACAAACCTTGCTGCGAAATCACAGGTCGTTTATCAATCTCTTGCGAGTAAATAGCCTGTTTAGTCCCCTGTTCATAAGATAGATTTTTATTGTATTGATATCCCGCACTATATGCTAAGGCAACAGGATCAATCTGATTACCAATATATTTGCTAGTCTCACTTTTTCTACCATTTGTATTAATATTTTGTGGTACTTTAAAGACGACAGACAGTTGTTGATTTTTGACCTTGGCTTCGTAATTGGACATTTTACTTGATAAAGAGATCAGTTTGCTGGATTGTTTACCAGCTAAATAATTAGCATAAGGTATCTTAGTACTAAACTTCGATAACTGGATATTTTGATGCTTTATTTCAGAAATAATGGTCGTGTTCGCATCTGTCACTTGAGTGCTATCTGGACGGTTACTTCGCCACCACACAAACAGAAAGGAATCCAAAGAAATAAACAAGATAATCATCAAAATTTTTAGTCTTTTAAATTGCATGTATTTCAATGGCTGCTGATATAGAATTTATAAACCAGTAACCTGCCTCCCCTGTCTAAAAATGTTGGTACTCTCGATCAGAAGTTTACCGTTTCGTACGAGCATTCAAAAAATCGTCTACACTTTGCCATCCGCTGGCCGTTTCAATCATCCAAGTTGGACTCATATTAACTGCGGCATGGCTATCTTTATTGACAAGCCACTCATAGCCCGGAGTCACAAAATAATAATCACTTTCTTTGACACCTGCCCTTTTCAAACGGTTAAGAATATCTGCTGTTTTTGGTAGTGTAACTTCTTTTTGATTGTTCGGCACCGGCACACCTAATTCATTCAACGAATAAGTACTAATCAGATTCCGTGATTGTCTAATGTCATGTGGATTGCACCACTTTCAGATTGATAATAAACTGGCATACCTTCAACAAAAGTACGATAAGTGACATTTTTACCATCATTGCGACTTTCATAAAAACGTGTATCCGTTAAGTTGAGTTGCAACAAATTAATTTGAGAAAACCCGATGTTTAATCTAGCAGCATACGTTTTATCTAATTTACCGTCAGCCTTGTTGTCTTTAAAGGTCACTGTATCAACATCAGGATCGTAAGTAACCTGTTGATCAGTAAACTTATTAGTGTAAATGACTTTATTACCACTGGTTGTTGTTTTTAACTGATTGGTTGTCCCTAATAGTGTTGAAACGTAAGTCGTGGGGTCACGGTGATTAACTAAATAAGAATAAATAGGCAGCTTAATCTCTTTTGGAAAATTTAATCGTACGCGATTATTCAATTCTTTAAAGTTGACTGTTAGTGCCTTGGGCAATTTTTCTGCTAATTCCCACATTTTTGCCGTATTAATTTTACTCAAACTCACGGTTACCATCGTTTTAGTTTGGGTATTTATAAAATAGGCTAGATTAGATTTGTCTAGTGACAGCACAAAATAATCAAAGTTAAAATTTTTATCGTCGCAATATGCTGATTATATCGCGCGTTAAAGTAATCAATAGGAACCACATCGGATAGCGATAAACGGCTGACTGCTTTTTACTAATGGCGGAAATAATCGTTGCGTTTGAAACTTTTTTCTTATGAGGATTTTTAATTTCAGCAGACGTCAAATAACCACGCATTGTTTTGATTTGCTGGTTATCAGCGTGCATCACCATATTCTGAGTCCATCTTTATCATTAATAATATAGTTTGTTGGTCTAAATGCTGTCACAGACTGTTGATCCTGCTGATTAGAAGAACTCACATTTTGTTGTTGTCCAATAGACATAAAAACACATGCTGTCAACACGATCGAAATTAAAATAGTTATTGTCAGTATAACATTCAACGTAATTCCTTGAACAGATCGATTATTCCGCATCCCAATCGTCCTCCGGCACTTCATCCACATAGGCTAGAGAAATATAGAACGTCGAGCCTTTGTTTTCAACAGAATCAACCCAAATTCGACCATTGAATTTTTCAACAACTTCCTTAGAAATTGCCAGTCCTAAGCCAGTTCCTCCTTGAGCACGCGAACGTGATTTATCAACTCGGAAGAACCTGTTGAAAATGTTATCCAAATCCTTGCGCGGAATACCCAATCCTTGATCTGAAATACTCAAAATAGCACGTGTTTTAGTCTTGATTAAACGTGCTGTGATTGTGCCACCATCTGGCGAGTATTTCACAGCATTATTCATGATATTGTCTAGTACTTGCGTAAACTTATCTGGATCCACTTCAACCCAAACATCTTCTTTCGTAAATTCACGTAAGATATTGTATCGCTTTGTCGGTGATTCATCATTTTTAGCATCGTTTTCCAAGATCATATCAAAACGATTCAGCACAAAGTTAAACAAGCTATTTAAATTGATGACTTCTAATTTAACATCCATTGTGCCCTGATCAAGTCTTGATAATTCCAGCAGATCATTAATCATACGAATCATACGTTGCGTTTCATCTTGCACAACACCCAAAAAGTTCTGTGCCATGTCGGGATCATTAATTGCCCCTTCAGCAAGGGCGTCAACATACGAACGAACAGAGGTTAACGGTGTTCGTAACTCGTGAGACACGTTAGAGACAAACATTCGCCGTTCAGAATCGATACGTTGTTGTTCAGTAATGTTATGTAAAACCACCACTAGTCCATAAATAAAGCCAGATTGGCGCTTAATCAATGATACATAGGCTTGCACCAATAAATCTTTACTATCGTCAGATAAATCAACCCGAAAATCATCTAGATTTTCAAGCATTTCACGCAATGTGCGCTTATTTTTCAGATGTAGTAAATCAATAACATTTTTTCCTAAAGCTTCTTCACGGTCAACACCAACAAAATCAGCGGCAGCTTGGTTAATAATTGTCACTTCGCCTCGTCGATTAGCTGCTAAAACACCATCAGCCATATGTGTCAAAACCGAATCCAGACGGTTGCGTTCCGCGTTCACCGTTTCCGTCGATTCTTCAATACGCATTGAAAGTTCATTCACTGACATCGCTAATTGACTCAATTCATCAGAACCATAAATGTGGTTGACCATTGAATAGTCACCGTCAGCAATTTTGGTTGTCTGTTCATTAATTTGCTCAATTGGTCGTGTTAGCGTTCGCGCCAAAAAAAAGAGCTAACGCAATACTAGCAATCAGCGCAACTAAACCCGGCAATAATAAACAACTTCATAACGTTGTTAATGTTTTTAGACTGGTGAAAGACTCGCTTTCACCACAATCACGCCGGGTATATCCTTGAGCCGACCATTAGTCGCACCAAGTGGTGTCGTCATCAACTCTTTACGATCACCACCTTCATTAATAGTACGCGTTTGCAAATAGGATTGATCCCCAGCCAATGCTTTTTGAGCGTTAATATCAGTCGTTTTTTGTCCAATCGTTTGTTGTCCAGAGACAGAAATGTGCCCCGAATAGTTCCAGTTTTGTCAATAACTTGCGCTTCTTGTATGTTTGTATTGTTTAGTCCTGACAAAACATCCTGAATTTGATGGTTACCAGTATCTGTATCTTTGTCGCGAAGCGCTGTTGTGATTTGATCCGTCAAATATTTTGGGAGGGTAATTTGCTGCTGAAAAGTCGCCAAATTTGCTGTTCCATTTGCCGTACGAAAAACGCACCCAGTAATTCGAGTGCGATAATCATTAGCAACACGAATACGAGTGCAATACGAAAGCGAATAGATTGAAAAAATTTAGTCATTGCCGTCATGTCAGTTATGCTCAGCTGAGAGCTGCGATCTCCCTAATTATGTATGCGGTCTAGCCGCTTATTCTTACTCTTCTGATGGCGCAAATAATAGCCAACACCACGTCGAGTGGCTAGCCAATTAGGATGGCTCGGATTATCTTCGATTTTTTCACGCAAGCGACGCACGGTAACATCAACTGTGCGAACATCCCCAAAATAGTCATAGCCCCACACTTGTTGTAGCAAATGTTCACGTGTCATAACTTGGCCAATATGTTGTGCCAAATAGTAAAGCAATTCAAATTCACGGTGAGTCAACTCAATATCAGCACCGTTTTTAGAGACCATATAGGCTTGCGGAATGAATAGTCAAATCTCCCAAGTGAATGTCTTCTGTACTATTAAATGACTCTTCTGTACTTTGAGCAACTGATTTACGACTGCGTAAATTAGCTTTCACACGTGCTACAAGTTCACGGTTAGAAAAAGGTTTAGTCACATAATCGTCAGCGCCCATTTCAAGTCCTAGGACTTTGTCAATTTCACTATCTTTAGCCGTTACCATGATAACTGGAATGTCTGATTTTGATCGAATTTGGCGCAATACCTCGATGCCATCGACTTCTGGTAACATTTGATCAAGCAAAACAAGGTCAGGATTTTCATCGTTGTACATGTCCAACGCTTCACGTCCGTCAGCTGCTGTCACAACATCGTAGCCTTCTTTTGTTAAATTAAATTTGATAATATCTGAAATCGGCTTTTCATCGTCTACAACTAAAACTTTACTCATGCAGAACTCCTATCATAATAAGTGTATTCTAAGTACATTATAACATTTTCAACAGCTAAATGTGTTTATCGTTGATATGTCCTACATTATAAACAAGCTTGTCATTACTGTAAAGCAATCATGATAACCGTAAATACCCACATTTGGTTCAAACAGTAACACTATTATTGCAAATTCACGCTGATAAAAAAACCAATCACATCAAATGATTGGTAAACTTGAGACAAAACTTAATGGCTTCTGCGATGGAAACGTGTTTTGAAAAGAGAACTGATTGCTTCATTGTTACTAATACGACGAATCGCTTCACCGATTAATTCACCAACGGAAACAATTTCTAGTTTTTCAAACTTCTTTTCTTCCGGTAAATTAATTGAGTCTGTCAAAATAACCTTTGTGAATACTGAATTTTGTAGGCGTTCCACTGCTGGACCTGAAAATACCGCATGTGATGCCACAACATACACTTCTTTAGCACCATGCGCCATAATTAGCTGTGCACCCTGTGTAATGGTTCCTGCGGTATCAATCATGTCATCAATCATGATTGCCGTTTTTCCTGCGACATCACCAACAATGCTGCCAATTTCAGCAACATTTGGCTTTGGGCGGCGTTTATCAATTACTGCCACCGGTGATTCTAATCCCAGCATGTTGTTAAGGTTACGCGCACGCGTCATACCGCCATGATCTGGTGACACAACCACCGCATTTTGCTTGTTGGCTATTCCTGATTCAATCAAATAATCAGCTAATAGCGGTGCCCCTTGTAAATGATCCATTGGAATATCAAAAAATCCTTGAATTTGGGCAGCATGTAAGTCAAGTGCCAGCACACGCGTTGCGCCAGCACGTTCCAGCATATTAGCGACAAGCTTGGCAGTAATTGGTTCGCGAGAGCGTGCTTTACGGTCTTGCCGAGCATAACCATAGTAAGGTAATACAACATTAATTTGATTAGCACTGGCTCGACGCAAAGCATCGATCATAATCAACAACTCCATCAAATTATCATTGACAGGCGCAGAAGTGGACTGAATCACGAATACATTATCACCACGAATACTTTCTTCAATGTTAATTTGTACCTCACCATCAGCAAAGCGTTTAACAGAAATTTCACTCAGCGGCACGCCTACTGAATCGGCGATTTTTTGAGCAAGTGGCTCATTTGAACTCAACGAAAAAAGTTTCAATTTAGGTTCCGGCATGTCTAACTCCAAATTTTTATAGGTAAAATATCACTACTACACCCATTCTATCAAAAAAAACGTCTTAAATACATAGCTAACCGAATTTTAAAATCAATTGATTACCCCACAATAAAACGACCACAGGTGAAACTGTAATCGTTCATTCAAATGATTATATTTATGCTTCTAAAGCTTTTGATAGGACTTTCAAGGCGTCATCATAGTCTGGCTCTTCAGATATTTCTGGTACGATTTGTGCATAAATCACAGTCCCTGTTGCATCCAAAATATAAACAGAACGTGTATCAAAAGCCAGTGTCCGGTACATATAATTTTGTTGCATAGCCAAATGATTCTTGTTCATCCGACAACATTCTCAAATTATGCACGCCTTCCGCAGCACACCAATCGCGTTGTTCTGCAACTGTGTTTGTTGATACAGTGATGAAATTAACACCATCGAATTGATCAACAGTTTGATTAAAATGGCGTGTTTGCAATGAACATGTATCAGTATTTAGGTCTGGTACAACAGAAATGAGTGTGACTTTACCTAGTAAATCAGCCGTTTTAACCTTTTCACCTGATTGGTCTAACAACTTGAAGTGTGGCATTGCCTCACAACTTTTGTTGGTTCCCCTTCTAATTCAACTTCTTTTCCACTTAATGTAACTTTCATCTTCTGCCTCCTTGGCTTATATTACTCATAAATTTAGGCAATACTATTTTAAAACATACTTTTCCAGCGCTCTGGCAACACCAGATTCATTATTGGACACTGTCTCAACATCAGCAACATCTTTAATCTTTTTAATGGCGTTACCCATCGCAACGCCCAGACCAGCAACTTCAATCATTGAAAAATCATTTTCTTGATCGCCGATTGCCATTGTATCTTTAATATCAATATTAAGAGACTGTGCAAGTGCGGCTAAGGCATTCCCTTTTGAAGCTTCTGATTGATAAATTCCAAATTATTTGCCGTTGATCGAATAACGGAAACCGCTTCAGTAATCGCTGTTGGAATTAATGCCTGAACACGGTCTAATGCCTCAGCCTCATCGTTAGCAATGCCTTTAATGATTTCAACTTCTGCCAAATCCTTACATCATCAACGACGTGCAATGGTAATTTGACTAAAGCATTTTCAAAACTTGCCCAACGGTGAACCAAATGGTTGGTCGTATAAGCAGCATTTTGACTTTCTGCCTGAATATAGGTAGTTTGTTCGCGCATGAAATCATTAATTTGCTGATATTCTGATAAACGCAGTGCCGCCTGAAAGAGAATACGAGAACCATCAGCAGTTTGCATTAAACCACCATTGTGTGTAATTACAAATTGCTCACTGCCAGCAATCTCTAGTTGATCTAAAATATCTTGCACACCAGGCAAGGGACGTCCCGTTGTAATCACGATTTTAACGCCTTGTGCCATGGCTGCTTGGATAGCTGACTTCACGTCAGGGGTAATTTGTCGATCATCGTTTAATAGCGTGCCATCAATATCAATGGACACAATTTTTATTTCTGACATGTCTGAGCTCCAATTTTATTGTAACTACATTATAGCAAAAAGTAATCGCTTTCAAAACATTGATTGTTATTTTTATAAATTAAACGGTTCTTTTCTCACGCAACATCACAACAGATAAATACGTAAACCAAATGCTAATGCCAGTAGCAATCAGTTAAAATCATTGCGGCGCCAATATTGCCGATAAACGCAGAAACACTGACGATAGCAGATGAAATAATAAAACCGACTGGTCGCATTGCGGCACTAAAACCACTATAAGTGCCAATTTTTGCTGGTTCATCATTTCCGCACGCAACGATTGCTGCGCGGGTGTCACAATCATTTCCCCTAGTGTCAGAAAAATCGCCACCAAAAATAGTGGCCAAAAGTCATTCAACAGAAATGATAGTGCAAAACCTGCGCCTTGCATCGTAGTCCCTACGGCAGTCGCTTTCATGTTCGACCACTTCTGAAAGAGTTTGGTCATGGTTCCCATCAATAACACAATCATCAAGGTATTGGTCACAGTAATTACAGAAAGCATGCGTTGACCAAAAATTGTCACCCCAAATAGCGTTGTATTGTGGAAGCTCTGTCCTAAGTGCGCCGCTAAATAATAATCTGGTGACGAAAAAATGACCGTCGGCTCCAATAGCAGCAATCATAACTTAAGATAACGTTTATCAGCAAAAACTTCTCGATAACTTTTAACTACTGACCAGACTGATTGACCATGAACGGTTCGCTTTGAAGCAGGAAATGTTTCAGTAATCCATAAGACAACAATGACCAAACTCAATAACGCCCCTAATGCTGTGCCCAGAAGCAACTCGAATCGGGCTGTTTTTGAAAAACCAGCCACCCAAAGCCGCTCCAATCATGACCGCCAAATTAATGACCCAATAAATCATGGCATAGATGAATTTACGATTTTGTAATGTTGATACATCAATCATCATTGCTTCTTCAGCTGGTGAGGCAAAGCTAATACCCAAAGTTGCCATTAAAAACCAAAAAACGTTAAATATGGATTAATATATAATGGTGAATTCATGGCAGCCGCTAGAATATAGCCGACCGTCATAACCGCAATGCCACCAATCATGACTCTTTTTCTGCCCCAAGTATCAGCCAAATGACCACCATATAGACCAGCTATAAAGCCTGCCACTTGGACTGCTACTAATAATATCCCAGTTACAAACGGACCGAAATAATCTACATAATATATTGTCATATTTGGGCCCACTGAAGAACCAATTGCAATTGTGATAAAACATCATCACGATCGCAATTGAATATTGCGATCTAACTTAAAAAAATCAGACATAGTTTCTCCCTCGAGCCTGTGAGTTATCACCAGACAATTATAATTAAAATAATAAAAACAAATTATATCATATTAAGGGCTATGCGCTGTGCTTTTATTAGAATATCGTCATCTAAATAATCAGGGTCACTGCTTATTCCTTTGTGCGCAGGAATTGATAGCCAAGTCACTGCTCAACTTCAGAAGTCTGAATCTTCAAGCTGTCCAATGGCTGATTCATGCGGGTAACATACAAGTCATCGAACCAATCTTTTCCCAACTAGTTCGGATTCTTTCAAAGTGAGTTGCTTGTGCGCCTAATTCTTCGACAACCTCTCGTTGAATACCTTCTAATGATGTTTCTCCTTGCAAAACTGACCCACCAGTCGCCAAACCCAGCCACCTGGTAATGCCATTTTTTTGAACGATCGCTGCTGAACAAGTAATTCCCCGTCTTGGTTAAAAACTAGCGCATTAGCAACCATATGGTAATCACCTTGTGCCAGCGGTTCACCACGTCGATGGGTTCGCCCAGTGAGTTGTCGTTGACGTGTATAAACGTCCCATAATTCGCCTAATTTATCAGCACGTTGATCACTCATGAATAATGATCTCCGTTAATTTCTTCGCATCACTAATGATATAATTAGGCTGAGCTTTTTCCAAAATCGCCTGGTCATGTGATCCCCACGTAACTGCAATTGTATCAATTCCTGCAGCATTGCCAGCGTCAATATCAAACGTTGCATCGCCTATCATTATAGCTTGCCTGTCGTCAAATATGGTGTTCTGCCATAGCTTGCAATAAGCCACCAGGTAATGGCTTAAATGCCACAACGCGATCAGAACCGTAAATATCGCTAAAATATTGGTTAATATTAAGAATCGCTAGATTGCGCTGCGCTACCGCAGACTTTTTACTTGTCATAATAAACAGCTCAACACCAGCAATTTTGAGTTGTGCCAATGCTGCCACTATTCCCGGAAAATGCTGTTATTGTATCTGCGGACTCGCCACTTTGATAAGCCGCACGAAAATTAGTATATAATGTCTGCAGTTCTGACGCGGGTTTAAATCTTTAGCACCTAATTTAGAAAATGATGTTTCAATCGGAACACCCTGATAATGAACAATGTCTTGCGCATCAGGAACGGGTAATTTTATTTGTTTAAACGCTTGTTGCGTTGCCAATACTGATAGTTTTTCGGTATTTGCTTAAAGTACCGTCAAAGTCAAAGAATGCTGCTTTTTTCATTTGATAACCTCTTCTATTTCATTGAAAAAACTGACCCACCTCACTAACACTCTGGGCATGAGAACTATAAACAACGTCAATACCCATATCAAAAGCTGAAGCAGCTACTTCCAGCGCTGGATAAGTATCTCCATAACCCACATCATTGAAGCCAGCAGCATTAATTTCCAGCTGGTAGCCACGCGTCATCATCATTTGGAATATATCACCTATCTGCTTGTAAATATTGTCATCAAAATCAGGCAGATTCAATGTCTTTTGGAAACGCTTAATAATCCCAAAATCACCAATTCGAATGGGTTTGTTTACACCAAGGATTGCTTCAATACTCTGAGCCATTAATGCAAAATAGCGTTGATAAAACTCTTGAGGTGTTGTTAGCGTTGTTGCAAAATACTTTTTAATGATATCAATATCATCAATACGCCGTAATGTACCCATATCATCTGGTATAAAATGCACTGACAAAATTACCTCATCAACCCAATCTATTTGCGAACGCAAGAACTGACGCATCTGGTTTTCATAAGCCGAAAAATAATTGATCTCAAAAAGCACGTTTAATAACGATTTGGTTCTGATACTGATCAACTACTCGATCCACTTCTAATTTGTAAGTTGACAAATCATCTGACGTGAGACCTGGATGTGATTGGATCACATTTGCTTCATCTGGTAAAGGCGCCATTTCAGCGATGGTATATTCTTTAAAATCCGAGTGAAATTGCACGTTCGATTAAATCGTCTAAGTTATCTTTGCTTTCATTAATCTAAATTAGGAACGTGTGTCAGTCCCGTCTTTTTTTAACATGATTTTTCACCTTTAATTTTACTCAATACAACCATTCTACATATTTTACAAACAAAAAAGCGAACCAGAATTAACTGATTCGCTTAGTCTTTTACTCATGGCGAAGTCGCACTTTGTCTTACTTAAGTGCTGACCACTTCCAGTCAGTAAATTCTGCAATATCGCGTCCTTCATTACGAGTGACTTCAAAGTGCTTTGCCAATGTGTCATCCATCTTAGCGATGAATGTGTCGGCTGCTGCTTGATCAATCTTACCATTTGCTGACAAGATTTCTGCCGCTTCCTTAGCTTGGTGGAAACGATCCAAGTGTGAGTACACACGCATGTCGTATGTCGTTGTGATGTCACCATCTTCACGATAACCATGAACGTATACATCACCTTCAAACTTACGTTCGAAGAAGAATGATTCAATCAAATCTTCATACGCGTGGAAGCCAAAGATAACTGGTGTTTCAGGTTGGAAGAACTTGTTAAATTCTTCGTCTGACAACTCACGTTCGTCGTTCATGTTAGGTTCTGACTTCTTCTGCAAACGTAGCAATTCAACAACGTTGACATAGCGGAACTTAACTTCTGGGAACGCTTGGTTAATCAACCACAAAGCGGCCAAAGTTTCGATTGTTGGTTCTGTACCGGCAGATGCAAATGTAATATCAACATCACCTGATGGTGCAGTAGATGCCCAATCAATAATCTTCAAACCTTCGTTAGCCAATACATCAGCTTCGTCAGCTGTAAACCATTGTTGACGTGGTTGCTTTGAAGCAATCAACAAGTTAACCTTATGACGTTCTGAGAAGGCACGTGCTTGAACAGCCAACAATGTGTTACCATCGGCTGGCAAGTATTCACGAATGAAGTTTGACTTCTTCTCAGCCAAGTGAGTCAATAGACCTGGATCTTGGTGAGTGTAACCATTGTGATCTTGTTGGAACGCAGTTGACGTTGCAATCAAGTTCAATGATGGGTAATCATTACGCCATGCTTGTTCTGAAGCGTGACGCAACCACTTGAAGTGTTGTGTAATCATTGTGTCGACAACACGTAAGAATGACTCGTATGAAGCAAAGATACCAACACGGCCAGTCAATGTGTAGCCTTCCAACCAACCTTCTGCTTGGTGTTCTGACAATTGCGCATCTAAGATACGTCCTTCAGGACCTTCGTATTGATCATTTGGTTCTTTAACTTCTTCCATCCATTGACGGTTAGTTGTGTTAAAGAGGCTCCACAAACGGTTTGACATTGTTTTCGTCAGGACCAAAGACACGGAATGATGTTGGGTTCAACTTCATAACTTCTTCTAAATAGTTTGAAAGTGTTGTCATGTCCATGTTTTGTGTTTGCTTTGGCAATTCTGTACCACGATTATCGTCTGTGATATCGTTGGTAAATTGACGCCAATCAGGCAAAGTCAAGTCTTGCGCTTTTCGCCACGACGACGACCGCCGTTGGCAATTGGGTTAGCTGACATGCGCTTGTCACCCTTAGGTGCAATTGCTTTCAATTCATCTTTCAATGAACCGTCTGCGTTGAACAATTCTTCTGGCTTGTATGAGTTCATCCATTCCTTCGAATTGTGTCAAAGTTTCAAGCTTGTTTTGTGCCAAAGGCAATGGCACTTGGTGAGCACGGAATGAGTTTTCGATGGATCACCATTCTCATCATGTGTTGGACCACCCCAACCCTTTGGCAAACGAGCAATGATAACTGGCCATGCAGGAATTGTACCGTCTTGGTACTTGCCATTTTCCACGCGCATCCTTTTGAATAGCTTGGATATCTTCAATTGCTTGATCCAAGACCTTTGCTGCTAATTCGTGATAAGCAGTGTAGTCATGAATATCATCGTTTTCGATGAAGCGTGGTGAATAACCCAAACCTTCAAAGAACTTTGTGATTTCTTCATCAGACATACGTGAGAAAATTGTTGGGTTAGAGATCTTAAAGCCGTTCAAATCCAAAATAGGCAATACAGCACCATCGTTCTTGGCGTTCAAGAACTTTGTTGAGTGCCATGATGTCATTGATGGACCAGTTTCAGCTTCACCATCACCACAAACTGCAAAAGCAATTTGGTCTGGGTTGTCCAAAACAGCACCAAAGGCGTGTGATAATGAATAACCTAATTCACCACCTTCATGCAATGAACCTGGTGTTTGAGCTGTCATGTGCGATCCGATTCCACCTGGGAATGAGAAGCGCTTGAACAAACGGCTCATACCTGCCAAATCTTGTGGTGATTTCTGGGTAATCTTCTGTATATTCGCCATCCAAATAAGCGTTTGTGACCATAACTTGACCACCGTGACCTGGACCACCGATATAGAACATGTTCAAATCATATTTGTTGATCAAACGGTTTGCATGGGCATACAAGAATGTTTGACCTGAAATAGTTCCCCAGTGACCGATTGGCTTTACTTTAACGTCTTCGGCTTGGATTGGTGTGTTTGTTACTGAGAACAATGGGTTGCTCTTCAAGAAGATCATCCCTGCTGACAAGTAGTTGGTTGCACGCCACCACTTATCAACGAGTTCTAAGTACTCTTTTGAATCGAAATCTGCCATGAGATTAAGTACTCCTTATTTTTTGAGAGAATCGTAAACCACGAATCTACTTCCGCTATTTACTCTTACAGTATAACTGATTTTAGTAGTGAGTTCAAGAAGAAAGATTAGATTGGTTCAGGTCTATTGTTATTTTGGTTGGCGCACATACATTTTTGGTACGGTCCAATTCATTGAAATGCCATAAAAAAAAACTGCTAATCGCAGTATTTCATTCTGAGTCAAGGCTGACAAAGGCATTATAACGAAGATATTTATAGTGCAAGCGCATTGTTGAAAATTCTAATGGCGTGCCGTCATCCATGAAAAAAATGCCTTCCATAATACCAACCGGTTCTTTTTCAGTGAGTTTTAACAGTTTTTGATCTTCATTATTGGATGGTTCAGCCATAATTGTCATAAAGGACTTTGTGACCGAGCGATGTTTATTTTTTTTCAATATATTCATACACTGAACCTGAAACAATATCACGATTTAAACCAGGTAAACCACTAATTGGCACATAGCCACGTTCAATCATAAATGGCACACCTTCTAAGCGACGCAATCGTTTTATTTCATAAACAAAATCACCCTCATTTAAGAAAAGCGCTTGCTGTTGTTCTGGTGTTGCCGGAATGACTTTGAAATCTATTAATTGGATTGCCGGTGCTTTGCCGTCGACACGAAAAGAATCAGAGACACCAAGATTTGATCCTTCATGCTGAAAAATAGCGTGGTTCTTCAAATATAATGGATTGACAAAAAGTACCACTGCCACGTTTTTTGAAAATGACCCCTTGTTGAACAAGCACATTGAGTGCTCTTTTGATTGACGAACGGGAAACATTGTACTGTTCAGCTAGTGATCGCTCATCTGGTAATTTCAAATTAGCAAATTCGCCTTGATAAATTTTTTTGTTTTAAGTCCGCTTGCACGGTAACATAGATAGGTTCTGACATAATGTTAATAAGTATATCACATATTGGTCTGACCAGTCATTTTATTGGTTGTTCCAATTGTGGTAAAATATGAGCATGAGTAAAAAGAAAATGAAAAAAAACATTGCCTGAACAGGTAATGGACAAGCATAACATTCCATACGAAGCACTGTCTCTCAACATTCTTGACAAATCTGAAGCCGAACGTGATGCTATTTTAGAAACGTTTCACGTGAAACATGATGATATCTACAAGACGTTAGCCGCAGAAGGTGACAAACCGGTCCAATTGTTGCTGTTCTCCCTATTACATCGCATTTATCGTTAAAAAAATTAGCTGTCGCTTCCGGTAATAAAAAAGTTAGCATGTTGCCACTAAAAGTATTGCAAAAAAACAACCGGCTACATTCACGGCGCCAATAATCCTGTCGGCATTTGGCAAAACAAGCACTTTCCAATTTTCTTCGAACAAACTGCTCAAAAAGCACCGTACATTTTGGTAAGTGGTGGTGAGTTAGGTCGCTCTGACAAAATTAATCCCGTAGATGTTGCATCGCTGGTTGGTGCCTCATTCGTAGATTTACTAGAAAATGACTGATTGGCTAAATACGGTGGGTGAACACCTACTTTTTTCTTTTTATCCTGCCAATTATTGTTGTTTATTTAGTAGGTATTCTCTCATCTTACTTAACGGATCAAACTCAATCGGTGGCTAGGTTATACCCTCACAGCTATTTTAGTTTTTTTGGCGTCGTCATACACGAATTAAGCCACTTGACTGTCGCCTTGATTTTTCGACATCACATTGTCAGCTTTTGTCTCTGGCAAATCAGTGATGATGGCATATTAGGCTATGTTAATCGCGAATATATCCAAAAAGAATACTATCAACGACTGGGTAATTTTTTTTATTAGTTTAGCACCAATTCTCGGAATATGCCTAACTATTTGGTTCTTGTTATCCTTTGGCTGGGTTACTGGTTGGCACATTAGAAATATCATTATTGTCTTCATTTTAGTCAGCCTGTTGTTAGGATTCCATCTTTCTCAGGCTGATTGGCAAAATTTTTGGCGAGGAACACCTTTCTATTTGGCTCTCATCCTTATCATTTCGACCGTTAAATATATATTTTTCCAATAAAAAAAGCGCAGATGCGCTTTTTTTTACCAACCAGAACTAATGTCTGGAACGCCAGCATTCATATCATCACGATACAATGGTGCCATGGCATTAAATTTGAAAGTTGGCTTATTAAACATCAATGTTGCAGTCCCTCGTGCACCAGCACGATTCTTTTCAAAATTACTTCAATTGGCACGGCTTCTTGTTCTTCACGTGGATCCCCTTCGCCATCTTCACCGTCATCGCGAGAATAATCATCACGATACAGAAAAGCAACAATATCAGCATCTTGTTCGATAGAACCTGAATCACGCAAGTCAGAAAGAATTGGACGTTTATCTGTACGTTGTTCCACGCCACGGCTCAACTGGGCAAGTGCTATGATGGGTGTGCTTAATTCTTTTGCTAATTTTTTAATCGATCTTGATACTTCAGAAACTGCTTGTTGGCGGCTCTCGGTGTTATTTGACTCAATCAAGCCTAAATAATCAATGACAACAAGTCCGATTGGTGTGTGGATTTAGCACACGATCTTCCGGTGACATTTCATTCAACAAATCCCGTTCAAGTTGATGTAATTTGCACTAATTTGATTGATTTTAATACCTGCGGTATCGTCCATGTAGATTTGCATTTGTGCCAAAGATTGCATCGCCAATGTGAGTGCTTGCCAATCTTCTTGCGTCATTTGTCCTGTTGTCAAATGGTTAGAATCAATAGATCCTTCACCAGCTAATAACCGACCAACAATGTCTGTCGCACTCATTTCCATTTCAAAAATAACGACAGGTACTTGTTCATTTTTTGCCACATTACGCGCAATATTAAGTACAAACGCTGTTTTACCAACTGCTGGACGAGCACCAAAAACAATCATTTGATCATTGCGAAAACCGTGTGTTATTTTATCCATTTCTGGAAATCCTGTGGATAAACCAACAACATCACTGTCATTTTTCACAGCCTCATCTAGATTAGCCTGATATTCGCGAATAACATCTTTAATTTTCGAAAATCCTCACTACCTCTATTTTCGGCAATGGTATCAATACTACGCGATAATTGATCTAGTAGATCTTCACTTGGTCTGCTGCTGCATCATAAGCTAACGACATGCTACGTGTTAACGTATCAATCATTTTGCGTAAAATTGCTTTTTCTCGAACGATATTAGCATAATGTTTTAAGTTGGCTGCAGAAGCCGTCGATTCAGATATTTCTGCCAAATAGGGCATGCCACCAACATTATCAAGTTGCTGCATGCTGTTCAATTTGTCCTGCAATGTCAACATATCAATAGGACGGTTATCCTCAACCAAGGATTGCATTGCCTTAAAAATGGTTTGGTTGGCTTGTCGATAGAAATCGTCCGGTGCCAAAATTGCACTTGCCTCAATCATGGCGTTCTCTGATTTGACATCAAAAAAGATGGCGCCAAGCACTGCTCGTTCAGCGTCAATATCTTGTGGCACCTGCCGATATTCATTTGATACCGGATTATCCATCTTAACCCTCGCTTACATGCACACGCAAGTTGGCTGTCACTTGACGATGAAGCTTAACAGGGACATTCGTATAAGCCCAAAGCATGAATTGGTTGGTTTAGTACCATCTTACGTTTGTCAATTTTAATTTGATATTGCTTTTCCAGTCCGGCAGCAATTTGTTTGGTTGATATTGCACCAAATAAACGACCATCTGCACCGGACTTACCAGTCAATTCAACGACTGTCTTCTCGTCCTCGAAGAACTGAGCTAACTTTTGTGCTTCTGCTAATTCTTCCGCAGAGCTTTTTCTCTGCCTTTTGGCGGCCCTTAACTGCACCTAAATTCTTGCCCGTTGCCGGCTCAGCTTTTTTATTTTTTATCAAGAAATTATTGGCATAACCATCAGGAACTTCCTTGACTTCACCTTTTTTACCGCGACCTTTAACATCTTCTAAAAATACAACTTTCATTTTAAAACCTCATTCTTCTTTTTGTTCAGTCAATACGTCTAACAATTGTTTGTTTCACTTCATCAGTCGTGACGTCAGCAATTTGTGTGGCAGCATTTAGATAAATGACCACCACCACCGAGGGCCTCCATCACACGTTGAACATTACGCTCACCAGTTGAACGCGCGGAAATTCCAACACGACCATCTTGACGCTTAGTAATCACAAACGAAGCATCAACGCCGCTAATTTGCAACAGTTTCGTCGGCTGCTTGGGCCGTAATCAGCCCCGAATAATTATTCTGGTTCTCACCGGTCACAATCGCATTACCATCCTGAATTTCTGCTAAGTTAATCAAGTGGGTTCGTGCTTTGAAATCCGTAAACTTTTCTTTCATAAACGATTGAATTAGATTACTATCTGCACCATTGGCGCGCAAATAAACTCGCTGCATCAAAAGTACGTGAACCAGTACGTAAAGTAAAGTTTTTTGTGTCAATTTGGATACCACCAAGCATTGCTGTGGCTTCAATTTTTGTAATTGGCGCATTTGACTGATCTTGGTACTGCAACAATTCAACCACTAACTCCGAAGTTGATGATGCGTACGGTTCAATATAAGACATTAACGGCTTATCTTTTAGCCCTTGTTCAGCCAGACGGTGATGGTCAATGACAACAACACGGTTTCCTAGTCGCGCAATAAATTGAGGTGCACCTGATATATTGGTGTTAGCATGATCAACTAAAAACAAGCAAGGATATATCACGTACTAATTTAAGCGCGCGTGTTTCATCAATAATTGAATCTAATATTTGACCGGGTGCCACAAAGTCAGCAGGACTTTTTCTAAGCTCAGCCAGTAATAATTTGATGTCACTGTATACTTGCTTTTTCATCTATCACAATGAATGCTGGTTTATTTTTAGTTTGGGCCAGTCGCCATACGCCTAATCCAGCACCGACTGAATCAAGATCTGGCATCGCATGACCCGCAATCATAATGTTATCAGCCTGTTCAATTAACTCAGATATGGTCTGCGAAAACCATGCGCGCACGAACACGAGTCCGCTTTTCCATAGGGTTGGTAGCCACCACCATAAAAACGTGCTGCCGAATCCTCAGCCTAACGACGACTTGATCGCCACCACGCCCCAGCGCCAAGTCAAGATTAGTTTGCGCTAGTTTTGCCAGCTGATTAATATCTGCGCGTGCCATAGGCAATACCAATTGATTAAGTGACCGGTAAGTTTTTTGTTGGGCCGTTGCTTCACGAATTGCCTTCAAAACACTGAACTTGTCAGCTTCCGCCTCTTCCAAGCAGATTGATAACCAAACATCACGTAATGCACTGTGTTTAGGCGCCGAATATAGATTTGATGATCTGCTGCCCAATCTGATAATGAGCGCGTGACAAATGTGCGTAACGTTGAGGTCTCTGATTCACTCATTCCCTCCGTTACTTCCTCATAATTATCCACCGAGACCAAACCGCTGAACAATTGATGATCCTCATATTGCTTAGCAATGGCAGCATATTCACTGATATCCATCAAATAAATAACCCGCAAATTTTGTTGACAAACAATGAAAACTGTCGCTCTTGCCAAGTAATTCGTGTTCGTTTCAGACGAATCAGCGTAACTGTTAATTTCCTGCGCAAGTGTACTATCAAGCTCAGATAATTCCAAACCTAGCACATCTCTTTTGTCCAAATAAGACTGCATGTAGGGGTTAATCCAGTCAATTTTTTGATCTTGTTCAGCAATATGATACCGATTGGCATACGAATCAAAGCTTCTTGTTCGCTGCGGGCAATACGATAGCCTAAGCCTGATAAGTATTCTTGCGCGTTTTCGCTAACCTCTTGAACGCTTGCCCACTGAAGACAAGTCCAATCACAACTACCACCAACCAAATTAAACCAAATATCCAGTTAATGATCACAGCAAAAACAACACTCATCACACTCGCCACTAATAGCAGCAAGGCAACCGTGCCTAATTTTGTATTCTGGAAAAAATAGGTAAATTTTTTAAAATTAAAAAATCGTTTCACGCGTTACTCCTCGTAAACTTTCATATCTACTATTTTACCACAGGGTGGCCTGTGGTTAAAATGAGATAATCTCGTCAAAAATACAACAAAAAAAGCCCAAGAATCACTTCTTGGGCTTTAAGCTGAATTAGTCTTCCGTAACGAAAGGCAACAAAGCCATGATACGAGCACGCTTGAT
>JAGSPU010001143.1:0-51854 GCA_019321725.1 Paulownia fortunei | reverse complement strand
CCATGGTAAATTATCTTTGATTGCCAAAATAAACTCATTAGGGAAAAGTTCTTTAATTGGTCCTTCAAAGTTTTCATTTTTTTGCTCTAACCTTGATAAATGATCAACTACTACATTTTCACTTCCCTTCTTATATTTGATTTCAAGATCAAAATCTTGAAGAAGGAGTATCCATCGGATTAGCTTTGGTTTTACATCCTTTTTGGCAAAGAGGTACCTAATACCAGCCTGATTAGTATACACTATCACCTTAATACCTACAATATACGCACGAAATTTATTAAATGCAAAAACAACAGCTAACAACTCTTTTTCAGTGGTGGTGTAATTTTGTTCAGCATCATCAAGTGTTGATCTTGTATAGTAAATGACCCTAAAAATTTTATCTTTTCTTTGTCCTAATACTGCTCCAACCGCATAATCACTAGTATCACACATAAGTTCAAATGGTTGGGTCCAATCCAATACCACCGTAATAGGAGCTGAATAAGAGCCTTCTTGGTGTGATCAAAGACCTATAAGCACTCAACATTAAAATCAAATGGCTAATCTTTTTCCAAAAGGTTACACAAAGGTTTTACAATTTTGAAAAATTCTTTAATGAATCTTCTATAAAACCCGACATGTCCCAAAAAACTACGAATAACTTTCACATTAATTGGTGATGGAAGTTTTTCAATAGCAATAATTTTTGCTCAGTCTACCTCAAGTCCTTCGGAAGACACTCGGTGACCTAAAACAATACCTTTTTTACCATAAAATAGCACTTTTCCCAATTTAAAACAAGGTTAGTCTCCTCACATCTCTGAAAAATAAAAGAGAGATTATGTATACATATAACAAATGAGGTGTCGAATATTGAAAAATGATCCATAAAAATTTCCACTATGTTCTCCACCATATCATGAAAAATTGCCATCATGCATCTTTGAAATGTAGCTGGGGCATGACATTATCCAAATGGCATTCTTCAAAAAGCAAAAGTACCATAAGGGCATGTGAATGTTGTTTTCTCTTGATCTTCGAGTGCTATGACAATTTGATTGTACCCCGAATAACCATCAATAAAATAATAGTATTGATACCCTGCAAGTCGGTCTAACATTTGATCAATAAATGAGAGGGAAAAATAGTTTTTTCGAGTAGCTTTGTTGAGTTTTCTATAACCAATACATACTCACCAACCTGTGACTATTCTTGTTAGTATCAATTTATTGTTATCATTTTGAATTATGTTCATGCCACCTTTTTTTGGAACTAATTGAACCGGACTTACCCAAGAACTATCAGAAATTGCATAAATAATTCCAGTATTCAACCATTTCAAGACTTCATTTCTTACAATCTTTTTCATTGTAGGATTTAATCTACGTTGATTTTCAATAGATGATTTGTAAGATTCTTCTATTAAGATTTTATGCATCACAATTGAAGGACTAATACCTTCTAAATCAGAAATTGACGAACCAATTGTAGATTTATGCTCTCTTAAAATATGAAGTAATTTCTCAACCTCTAAAGGATATAGGGATGCTGAAATAATTACCGAATATATGTTGTTAGCACCTAGAAATTCATACTGCAAATGCTCGGGAAGTGCTTTCAACTCCAGTGATATTATTTTTTCCTTGATTGTGGTATCCCCTATTGCTTCCTTTCATTTATCCTTCTTCAACTCCACCTCTCCTGATTCAAGAAAGAACAAGTAATGTATTAAATCCTCATTATCAATATCATTGTGATTACCTTGCATTATAGAATGAACAATGCATTGCTCTAAAGGTTCGGTAGGGATTTGTTTGAAAAAATGATCATGCAAGCAAGTTTCTAACATTTCAATCCTATTATAAGTATGTGGTTCCTCTTGGAACTTCAATGCACAATAAATATTAAACACCACTTCATCCTTATGAACTCTTAGAGTTAATTTACCACATTGCACATTACTCAAAGCACGTCCGGTAGCAAGGAATGGTCGACCAATAATTAAAGGAATTTCTTGGCCTTCCTCCATATCTAACACCACAAAATCTGCAGAAAATATGAATTTATCCATTTTTACCAATACATCTTCAACAACTCCTCTTGGGCAAGCAAGAGACCTATCTGCTAATTGCAAGATGATAGTGGATGGCTTGACTTCTCCAATTCCTAATTTCCTAAAAATAGAAAATGGCATCAAATTAAAGCTTTCTCCAAGATCACATAATGCTTTATCAAAAAAAGATCCTCCTATGGTACAAGGAATAGTAAAACTCCATGGATCCTTCAATTTTTGAGGAAGTTTTTTTTGTAAAATGGCACTACATTCTTTTGAGTTTCACAGTTTCAAACTCCACCAATTGCCTTTTTCTTGATATCACATCATTCATGAATTTAGCGTGGTTGGGTATTTGCTCAAGACCATCTGCAAAAGAAATATTAATATGAATGTTCTTAAAAAGTTCCAAAGGAATAGTAAAACTCCTTGGATCCTTCAATTTTTGAGGAAGTTTTTTTTGTAAAATGGCACTACACTCTTTTGAGTTTCATAGTTTCAAACTCCACCAATTGCCTTTTTCTTGATATCACATCATTCATGAATTTGGCGTGGTTGGGCATTTGCTCAAGACCATCTGCAAAAAAAATATTAATATGAATTTTCTTAAAAATTTCCAAAAATTTTGCAAATTGAGAATCAATCTTTTTCTATTGAAATCTTTGTGGAAAAGGAATGGGAACATTAAATTTAGGAGAAGTAAGTTAGGAGTAGATTTTAGCTTCTCAGCCCCTGTTTGTTCATTTGATTACTTTTTTTTTCCTTTGGGTGGTCCTCCATAGGAATTTCACTTGAAGTGCTTGCCATTAGCTCATCAACTTGTGAACTTTTTATTTATGGCCCCTTGATTTTAGTTCCACTTCAAAGTTGAATAACTTTGCATTGCTCCCTTCGATTGGTTTTCATATCACTTGGAAAATTTCCTTTATATTTTTTAGCAATAATTTTAGTAGCAAGCTGTCCAATTTGAATCTCCATTGATTTCATTGAAGCTCCTAGCTACCCCAATTGAGTCTCAATGTTGTCTATCTTCGCTTCATCCTTATTCAATCTAGCTCTTATCTCACTAATGAAAGTGCTTAGCAAATCCTCTAATGATGCCTTTTTTCACCTACGTGGGGATTGGGATTTGGTGGATTGTTGTAACCCGATGGGGGTTGAAGCACATTTTGATTGTTGGCGTAGGAAAAATTCTCATGAATTTTAAGCCTCGGATGGTGGTGAATAGGTAATTGATTTCCTCTGAAATTGAAATTACGATTATTGACAAAGTTTACCTACTCATTACCTTTGGTTTCCATCAAAGAAGTGCTAGTGGATGCCAAGGAATCTATTCCTTGAGAAACTCTATTAGAAGTCCAAGCTGCAAATTGGTTAGAAATAGCATAAATTTATGTAACTAATTGTGTAAATAAATCTACCTCAAGAACATCGGCAACCTTTTTGATGGAAGACCTCTCAGAAGGCCATTGTTAGCTATTAGTAGCCATCTCCTCAAGCGAAATATGGGCTTTTTCTGTAGTCTTAGACATTAAAGTTCCACCTGCGGCAGCATCTATTATGATTTGAGTTTGCCCGTTCAAACCATTGTAGAAGTATTATACCTCCTGCCAATCCTCATAACCATTTTGAGAACACCTTCTTAGAAAATCCTTAAACCTCTCCCAAGCTTAAAAAATTGGAGACAGCCTTAGAGGCATATTCCACGATCGTCATCATATGTGCAACCACACCCTGACTTTATCTAATTCTCAGGATAAATTTAAGATGAAGATTGCCAATTAATGAGATTAATATGAATAAATTATTTCTTTAAGAGTATAAGGATGGCCAAATCAATTAGCTCATCGTGCACTACTCTAATAATCTTCCACTTGCACTAGAGACAATTCCTTAGTAATGAGGCCTATCTTCCCTAATATGTATGATACCCGAACCTCTCACAACTCACTTGGCCAATGTGATTCATGCATTACATGCCACTTATATGCTAATTTGCATTAACATTTACATGACATCTTATATAGCATTCTTAATCATTAGACCTCTAATGCTATCACATGATACAAGTGGTTGAGCTCTTATAACCTAATTAAGAAATTCTATATTTAAATAAGAAAAAGAATAGATTGGTCAATATATTAGATATTCATAGGTTATTTGTTATAATTTTGGAAATGTTAAAGGTGATACTAGTAAGTTTATATGATTCGATTTAATTAGATCAAGGTGTTTTAAAAGTATACATCCATGGATTAACATACTTGGGATATTGGACATGATATAATGTGATTTAAGTGTCATAATACAAGGTCCATATGTGTATATGATTTTAGAAATGCAAACTAGACAATCATTTAAGAATCGAATGTCAATCGGTTTGGAGATCGAATGAATGGACATAGGAATTACCTATGGGAATGAATGGTGACTAAGATAGGTTGCAACCAAATAAGAATATGTGAGACACACAAGATTAGGGCTGCAAGATAAGGAAGAAAATCAGATTATATCATTACATGCCACCTCAAGCTTTCTTATTAAGCTTAAGCTAACATCTCAAGCTAACACCTCAAACCCTTCACCCTTAAGCTACGACTAGACCTTTATTTCAGCCATTTTAATCTTCCAAACACACACCTTAAGGTATCCAAGTGCTCCAAATTGATTCCAAGTTGAAATAAAAGCAAGAAAAGCAAAGGAGAAGTGATTATCATCAAGTTTAACCTCAAAATCTGCAAAGGTAACACTTATCTACGGTTTTGTCTTTGGTTTTCAGATTATTCTAAATGGTTTTATTATTTAATAATTTTTAAATATCTCATATAAAAGTGTTAGAAAGTTTTTAGTTAGACTTTGGTGCACAAAGAATGGGTTTTTGATGATAAACACTTTATAGGAAATACTTGTGGCAGAAACTGTTACCTTATTATTTTCTTGTGTTTTAGGCTTCAAAAGTGTATGGTATGTTGAACAAAACCTATAATTATCATCATATACATGTTTATATATGTGTTAAGAGTATTGGAATAAATTTTCATTGGTTAGAAATTGAAATAGGGCATGATATTGAAGAGATGCTCAAAGTTATCACCATCGAATTTCAGATTTTGTCCTATGTGAAGTGGACTAGTTTTACAGTACTAAATCAATTAGTTTTGGCAAGGATATGACCTGGTTGTCTCTTTTTGTATGTTATATAAGTTTGGTGAAAATTTGGGAGTGCTTGAATATACTTAAGGGTGCCAAAACCATTAATGTCATGAAGTGCGTAAAAATGTCACGATAGGAAAAATTTGTTTCAGTATGCTATGAAACGAGTTGAACTTGGGAAGCTATATCCATGAATTTTAGCTATTCTATGACATGGTTACATTTTTTTTGATTTTATATAAGTGTGATAATTTTTTTGGAGTGAATGTATATGTCTAAGGGTGTCAAAATCATCATGCAAATTAATGTGGCAGCAAGAAAATGTGAAGTGGTGAATCTGTCCCATTTGGTTCATTGACATGTTCCAGCAAGATGTGGTGCATTTGATCCCTAACATTTTGGAAAATATTGTAAGAGTTATAATACATCAATTAAGTGAGGTTAGTATACATTTAAGATGTGGAACAAAGGTACGTAGAAGGTTGTATACGGTTATAGTTTCTAAGTGGTAAAGTTGTTTAGTTAAATTGAGATTCAAGATCTTTATACTACATTAGGTATAATGAACTTGTTAATTGAGGATGGTGATTGAAATCTTGTATTTTTGTAGATTGTTTCACATCTAGGGTTGGGGAGTAATACCTAAGAAACATAAAAGTAACACACAACCGATCAAACGTAAGCAAAGATTCATTTGCAACTACAATGCATAGACATAGTAGATGTGTGAATTATATGTAATATCATAAATCTTATGTGCATAGTAGAGGGCTCTCCATTGAGCATACATACATGGGCATTGTCATTGGCACGTGCATGTATCATATACGAGTATTGTGATAAATCTTGCATTGCACGACATGATTTTGAGAAAGAAAAATATTTTACTGACCACTACTAATGCACCGAAGCATGTATGGATTTGAATGGTTGTATGCATGGATTTGTAGGTTCACGTGCATGGATTTGCATACCTAAGAGTGTGCATGGATTTGCATGCTTTTATGATTATTGGCCATTAGATTATAGTGTTGTGCAGAGCTCTTTTCTAGTATATGGGATAGTAGCATTGGTTAGAGGCCTAAGAAAGAAATGATTTTGAGAGAAATGTTTTGATGCATGGAATTGCATTGTGGGTATAGCATTTTGAGATGCATGATTTGATATTGTGGATTATTCTTTGACATGCATAATCTTTACTTGCTGAGCGTTAGCTCATATAGTTTATGCATTATAGGTGAGTTTGGTTATACTTGATACCATGGACTTACTAGGCAAGCTGTTGGGGTTCCTACAGGTTCTGATGGTTAATGTATATAGATGATGACCTGTTGGGTTGTGTTGTGGGCATATTCTAATTTTTACATTCATTATTATTATGTAAATTGTTGACTATATATAAACAGTGATTTTTCTATATACAGGATTATATGTGAGAAAACACTTTACTGTTTCTCAAAGTGCTACATTTGACAAAAGTAAATATATATATATATATATATACACACACACACATGCACATACATGTGCTACGTTGTCAAAATTATTGTTATACCAATTTCTATATTTAGTGTTGAGGGTGTTACAATATGTCATTGAAATACTTATCTTAGGAGTTAAATAAGTGGGTCTGCTATATTTTTTCCTCAGAAAAGTCTTTCCATACTAATGTTTCCTCTCCCAACGATTTTCAAAATTATGGTATTACTAATCTATTTCTGCTTAGATCCTTTGATAAGTCATTGGCTTCTTTGCTTGTTCAATAGCCCCATTGTTATTGCAGTACTCTGGAACTTAATCAATAGTTATTGGAATTATATCCTATACTTGGATAAAGTTTTCAATACAAACAATCTCTTTTCGTAGCAACGCATGCCATGACGTATTCAACCAGGTGGTGGATCCATAATTATTATAAGCTTGGAACTCTTTTAAGTTAACCATCCCACCATTTAGGATGAACACGAATATATAAATAAATTTCAAGTCATCCACTTTGGACTAAAAACTAGATGAAGCATCTTAGTTTTAGTTCTCCATAATTGTACTCTAATAAGAGATTATTAGTGCTTTGTAAGTATTAAAGATAATCTTTACAGCTTTCAGCATTTTTTGCATTAAATTGATAGATATCTACTCATGACACTCAGAGCATTTTTGATATCATTTCACATATATAGATTTGCATATTTTATGTTTCTAATCCCAGATGTAAAAAATATGTGAGTTATTTTTTCTATTTCTTTCAAAAGTCCTTGGGGATATTGATTCAAAAAAGAAATCGCATGACTCAAAAAGCAAGAATATATCCTAATGGTTCTTCCGTGTTAAACTATTTTAGCATCTAATCTATGTATTTAGACTTAGGATAATCTAAACATCCTTTCAGATCTATCTCTATAGATCTCAATCCCAATCCCTGGGATGCTTATCCCAAACCTCTCATGGAGAACTTAGTAGAGTACAAGTCTCAGTTGATTGCAACATTCCTACATCATCCCTATAAGTAGAATATCATCAGCGTAAAACACAACAAACATCACCATGTTCCCACTAACCCTCTTTTACACACTTGGTTCATCCATATTCCCAAGGAAATTAAACCAATTGATTGCATTAGGGAATCTAATGTTCCACATTCGAGAAATTCATTTCGAGTCCTTAATGGATCTTTGAAGCTCGCAAACCTTTTTTTCTTAATTCTGTTTAATTTGAAGACCTAATACTGCTTAATTTATATTCTATTCTCAATACCTCTATTGAGAAAGGTGATCTTTATGTCTCTTTGCCATATCTAGTAGTCATAATACGTAGATATAGCCAGTAGGATTTGAATAGACTTTAGCACCACATTTGGTAAAAGGTCTTCTCAACAATTAACACCTTGACTTTGAGCGTAACCTTTATCTACCAGTCATGCCTTTATAGGTCACCATCTCCCCATGTTCTCTAGTTTTATATTTTTGTACACCTGTTTGTAAAAATTATGCAAACCGCAAGTGTACGGTGTCAAGTTTTAATATAATGATGAGTTGAGTTGAGTATCCACAAGGATTGTAATAAAAAATTGCATTAAGTACCGTAGTTCAAATAGTCCTAATTTTATCTAGAAAATCGAGTGATGATTGGTAAACAAAGTAAAGTAAGATAAAACATGCATAGACAAAAATGGAGTTTTTAGAAGCAATTCAACAAACACCTTATGAGCAAGAAATTCTAGAGGAATGACTCACCTAATTATCACCTATGTTCTTCCTTCCAAAATATACCAATTCAAGTTAACAACACATGTAAGTTAAGAATTCCTAAGCTCATCAATTCCCTCTCTCGAGTGCCGAATTGACTATAAGTTCTAACATGAATTTCGATATCTCTATAAAAATTCAAGAATAAAACTCTACAAAAGTTCAATTAATTCTTCTTCAAAACTTCAAAGGTTTCATAAGCTTCTCAACTCTATGATTCCTAGGTTGTGTTATCCCTATGATTATGTATAATCTTCCCTCTCTTGAGTGTCGAATCTCATACGTCAAACAATCTCAATTAGTGGCCAATTAACACAAACAAGATGAATAACTTGAACTAATATTATTTGGAATTCAAAACATAGGTTCAAATAAGGTTACATCATCCTCTAGAAAGAAAAGTTTAGTT
This sequence comes from Paulownia fortunei, assembly GCA_019321725.1. Taxonomy (NCBI): domain Eukaryota; kingdom Viridiplantae; phylum Streptophyta; class Magnoliopsida; order Lamiales; family Paulowniaceae; genus Paulownia; species Paulownia fortunei. The sequence goes on along the minus strand of JAGSPU010001143.1, from coordinate 43,009 downwards.
CCTCATGTATGAATATAACTTCAAGAAATACATAAGAAAGAACATGGAAATTGTTCACCAATTTGTGGTGTGGAAGTAATAGTTGAAACTTTCCTTGTCTCCAAGAATGGCTTGTCTCTAAGAATGACCTTCTTCTCTCCAAGTCTCCTTGTTCTCCTTTGCTTCTTGGCTTCTCCTCACTCTTCTCCCCCTTCCAAAAACTAATTTGGAGGCTTTTGCAATCCCTCAAAATAGCTGGGGAATTGCCCTAAAGAGGGCAAAATGCCCATTTTGACCTTACTTGTCCACCCGACAGCACCTAGGTGCTGCCTTGTCTGTCCAAGACAGTGGGTACAGCGCCTAGGCGCTGCACTTGCTGTCCAGAATCGGCTTCTGCAGTGCTTGTAGAGTATTTCAACCAATTTTTCACCACTTTAGAGGCCAAACTAGAATTTTGTGTCTTCATATGAATTATATCCCTGTGTGTTGGATTTCCATTAGAACTTAAATCAACTAAATATAACTTCTTTGGAGAGAGTTATGCTAGAAATACCAAGATGTGTCATTCTAGAAAATTGCAGCCCAGTGCTGACTCTTGAAGTCAGTTTTTCTCATTTAAATTGACCGAATTTGATTTTGTAGTAAACATAGAAGTTGTAGATCTATATCTTGGCTTTCCAATGGATCAATAATAAAATTTATATAAAAAATTTCCTCAGAGTTATGATTGAAATACCAAAACTGCCATCAATGGCACCACAACTCGAATTCTTCAACATTTCAACCAAGTTTTTTTTATTTCTTTCCATTTTCTTCTCTTATTGCCATTACCTACAAGATTTCACATTAAATACATAAAAAATAACACAAACACTTGAAAACAAACCAAATGTTAATCAAAAGGTATATGAATTGTTGGTATAAAACTAACTTATCAAATACCCCCAAACTTGAAGATTTGCTTGTCCTCAAGCATCAAACATGAAATTCTCATGACAATCTCCCTATGAATCAGGTTACGAAAGTCAAGAAAGATTTTTCTAACCTCTCATCTCAAAATATTAGAAAAAATATACCAAGTTTACGTGTTAACATGCATATTGGTTTCACTTAACTTCATGGTCTTGTGTGCGTGTGTGTGAAAGTAGTAGTTTATCAACTTTCATTTATCATCTGGATAGGTTTATAAAGCCAACTACTCATACTTGATCCACTTTTGAAGTGCATACCGAACTCCATAGGCTTGTTTTTCACACTAGTCTCCACTAATGTAGGTAGATCATAGCATCAAAGATCAAAAGGACTTCCAACCTTGTATTGTGGGTGGGAAAATATGAAAATTGTAGCTAAAAATTCCCATTTTACACAATCATGCTAGAACCTTTTTGAATAAGCACCAACTTCTTCATCAATTCCTTCATTTTTCTTTATTGAACATCCCATTTTTCTTCTTTTTTATCTTAGATTACCCCCAAACTTATTTCTTTTGTTGCATGCAACGGGGGTTTATTTATTTTAGGGAGTTCAAATCATAACACCTCAATTCATAATCTCTTCCTTTTCATCCTTTTTCAATCTTTTCTTGTTTTTACTTGTGCTTCTTCTTCTTCTTCTTTTTTTTTCTTTTTTTTCTTTTTTTTTTTGAATACAATAATTCATTCAAGAATGATTGTGTAAATGAGATGAAAAAGGGTAGAATATTGGATATTTTGTTTTTTTAGCTCAATAATGTGTATAGGGTGTCCAAAGAATTGATTCAATAAGCTCAAGAGGGGACACTAGGGAATAATTCATGTATAGGTTGGTTTCAAATGCTCAAACGGTCCAAAAATGGCCTAAATCATTTCTCTAATGTTATGCCACCTAGGATTTTGCCTCGACCAGTGATCAAACAAGTTCTAGAGATTGGTGGGATCATTTAGGAAATAATTAGACCTTATAAACTGTCTCTAAATAATTAAATGTAACTCAACAAACTACTTAGTGCATCAAGATTCACAAGACCTCATAAAGTAACTAAAACCAAAATTTGATGTTTAGACACATAAACAAACGTACAAATTCTAATATTTACTTTTTTTTTTCAAGTATGCACATAGTTTATCAGTAAACTTTTCAAGCAACAAGCAATAACCCTACACACTTGAACTCCCCCCAAACTTAATATAAGCATTGTCCTCAATGATTAAACAAATTGTAAAACAAGGGGACTTTCCTGAAAATGGGTGGTGTTTAGCCTTTAACCTGCAAAAAGGAGTAAAATATCAAGGAGAAATCATCATAATATGAAACAACTCAAGAATAACAACACTCACAAAGCAAGAAAAAATGCTTGGGTTGCCTCCCAAGAAGCGCTTTATTTAAAGTCTTTAGCTAGATCGAAACTGGATACCTAGATTGCTTCCCCAAGTGGAAGATTAGACATCTTCCAAATTTCATTGCCATAATAATGTTTCAACCTCTGTCCATTGACACAAAATAATATGCCATCCTTACCTTTGAGCTCAACCGCCCCAAATGGAAATGTCTTGTTGACAATAAAGGGGCCGGACCATCTAGATTTTAATTTTCTCAAAAAAAGTTTTAATCTTGAATTGAAAAGCAACACAAGTTGTTCGGGTTGAAATTCCCTTCTCAACATCATTTTATCATGCCATTGTTTTGTTTTTTATTTATAGATTTTAGCATTTTCATAAGCATCGAGCCTAAATTACTCCATTTCATTGAGCTGCAACAACCTTTTTTCTCCTATTGCCTTTGTATCAAAATTTAATTATTGCACAGCCCAATATGCTCTATGTTCTAACTCAATGGGGAGGTGACAAGCTTTTCCATAAACTAATCGATAAGGAGACATACCTATAGGAGTTTTATATACTGTGCGGTATGCCCACAATGTATCATCAAGTTTATGTGCCCAATCCTTTCGATTAATGCTTACCGTTTTCTCAAGGATTTGCTTCACTTCCCAGTTTGAGATTTCGGCTTGTCCATTTGATTGAGGATAATATCCAAGAGCTACCTTGTGTCTCACACCATACTTAGCCAAAAGGTTATTAAACATTTTTTGCAAAAATAAGAACGTTCATCACTTACAATTGCTCTAGGTGTGCCAAAACGAGTGAAAATATGTTTGTGCAAGAATTTAAGCACTACCTTGGCATCATTAGTAGGTGAGGCAATTGCTTCTATCCACTTGGAGACATAATCCACAACAAGCAAAATGTATGATCGACCATTTGATGGAAGAAATGGTCCCATGAAGTCAATCCCCCAAACATCAAAGAGTTCAACTTCCATCATGTTAGTCAAAGGAAGCTCATGGCGTCTACTAATTGTTTCAGTCCTTTAACACCGGTCACATGTCTGCACGAAAGCATAACAATCCTTAAACAAAGATGGCCAATAAAAACCAGATTGTAATACCTTAGAAGCTGTCCTTGTAGGTCCGAAATGACCACCATAAGGGGATGAATGACAGTGCTTAAGAATTTCATTTGTTTCCTCCATTGGAATGCATCTCCAAATCACAGAATTTGAACACCTTTTGAAGAGCAAATGATCATCCCATAGATATGATTTCACATCATGTAAGAATTTTTTCTTTTGATGATATGTAAGGTCCGGGGATAATAATCCACCTGCTAGATAAATCACAAAATTTGCATACCAAGGTAAATTATCTTTGATTGCCAAAATAAACTCATCTGGGAAAAATTCTTTAATTGGTCTTTCAAAGTTTTTATTTTTATGCTCCAACCTCGATAAGTGATCCGCCACCACATTTTCACTTCCCTTCTTATCTTTGCTTTCATATCAAATTCTTGAAGAAGGAGTATCCACCGGATTAGCCTTGGTTTTGCATCCGTTTTAGCAAAAGGTACCTAATAGCAGCATGATCGGTATACACTATCACCTTGGTACCTACAAGATAAGCACGAAATTTATCAAATGCAAACACAACGGCTAATAATTCTTTTTCAGTAGTGGTGTAATTTTGTTGAGCATCATCAAGTGTTCGGCTTGCATAGTAAATGGCCCTAAAAATTTTATCTTTTCTTTGTCCTAACACTGCTCCAACCGCATAATCACTAGCATCACACATAAGTTCAAATAGTTGGGTCCAATCCGGTACCACCATAATAGGAGCTGAAATGAGAGCTTTCTTGATGTGATCAAAGGCCTGTAAGCAATCAACATTAAAGTCAAATGGTTTATCTTTTTCCAAAAGATTGCACAAAGGTTTTATATTTTTGAAAAATATTTAATGAATCTTTTATAAAACCCGGCATGTCCCAAAAAACTACGAATAGCTTTAACATTGATTGGTGGTGGAAGTTTTTTAATAGCAATAATTTTTGCTCGATCTACCTCAAGTCCTTCGGAGGACACTCGATAACCTAAAACAATACCTTCTTTTACCATGAAATGGTATTTTTCCCAATTTAAAACAAGGTTAGTCTCCTCACATCTCTGCAAAACAAGAGAAAGATTATGTAGACATAAATCAAATGAGGAACCAAATACTGAAAAATCATCCATAAAAATTTCCATTATGTTCTCCACCATATCATGAAAAATTGCCATCATGCATCTTTGAAATGTGGCTGAGGCATTACACAATCCAAATGGCATTCTTCGAAAAGCAAAAGTACCATAAGGGCATGTGAATATTGTTTTCTCTTGGTCTTCGGGTGCTATGACAATTTAATTGTACCCCGAATAACCATCGAGAAAACAATAGTATTGATACCCTGCAAGTCGGTCTAACATTTGATCAATAAATAGGAGGGGAAAATGGTCTTTACGAGTAGCTTTGTTGAGTTTTCTATAATCAATACACACTCGCCAACCTGTGACCGTCCTTGTTGGTATTAATGTATTGTTATCATTTTGAATTATGGTCATGCCACCTTTTTTGGAACTACATGAACTGGACTCACCCAAGAACTATTAGAAATTGCATAAATAATTCCAGCATTCAACCATTTCAAGACTTCATTTCTTACAACTTCTTTCATTATAGGATTTAGTCTACGTTGATGTTTAATAGATGGTTTGTAAGATTCTTCCATTAAGATTTTATGCATGACAATTGAAGGACTAATACTTTTTAAATCTAAAATTGCTCTCTTAAAACACGAAGTAATTTCTCAACCTCTAAAGGAGATAGGGATGCAAAAATAATTACCGGATATGTGTTGTTAGCACCTAGAAATTCATACCGCAAATGCTCGGGAAGTGCTTTCAACTCCGGTGATATTGTTTGTTCCTTGATTGTGGTATCTCCTATTGTTTCCTTGCCTTTATCCTTTTTCAACTCCACCTCTCCTGATTCAAGAAAGAGCAAGTAATGCATTAAATCATCATTATCAATCTCATGGTCATTACCTTGCATCATGGAATGAACAATGCATCTCTCTAAGGGTTCGATAGGAATTTGTTTGAGAAAATGATCATGCAAGCAAGTTTCTAACATTTCAATCCTATTACAAGTATGTGGTTCCTCTTGAAACTTCAATGCACGATAAATGTTAAACATCACTTCATCCTCATTAACTCTTAGAGTTAATTCACCGCGTTGCACATCAATCAAAGCACGCCCTGTAGCAAGGAATGGTCGACCAAGAATTAAAGGAATTTATTGGTCTTCCTCCATATCTAACACCACAAAATCTGCAGAAAATATGAATTTATCCACTTTTACAATACATCTTCAATAACTTCTCTTCGATAGGTGAGAGACTTATCCGCCAATTGCAAGGTGATAGTGGATGGCTTGACTTCTCCAATTCCTAATTTTATGAAAACAGAAAGTGGCATCAAATTAATACTTGCTCCAAGATCACATAATGCTTTATCAAAGAAAGATCCTCCTATGGTAGAAGGAATAGTAAAACTCCCTAGATCCTTCAATTTTTGAGGAAGCTTTTTTTGTAAAATGGCACTATACTCCTCTGTGAGATTCACGGTTTCAAACTCCACCAATCGCCTTTTTCTTGACATCACATCTTTCATGAACTTGGCGTAGTTGGGCATTTGCTCAAAAGCATCTGCAAAAGGAATATTAATATGAATTTTCTTGAAGATTTCCAAAAATTTTGCAAATTGTGAATCAATATTTTTCTTTTGAAATCTTTGTGGAAAAGGGATGGGAACATTAAATTTAGAAGTTTCAAAGTTAGGAGTAGATTTTAGCTTTATCAGCCCCTGTTTGTTCATTTGATTGCATTTCTTCTTCATTTGGTTGTTCCACTACAAGACTTTCACTTGAGGTGCTTGCCATTGGCTCATCAACTTTAGAACTTTGCATTTTTGGTCCCTTGATTTTGGTTCTTCGAAGTTGGATAGCTTTGCAATGCTCCCTTGGATTCATTTCCGTATCACTTGGAAAGTTTCCTTTATGTTTTTGAGCATTAATTTCAGTAGACTCCATTAATTTCATTTGAGCTCCTAAACTTGAAGCTAGGTGCCCCAATTGAGTCTCAATGTTGTCTATCTTCGCTTCATCTTTATTCAATCGGGCTCTTGTCTCACCAATGAAAGTGCTGATCAAATCCTCCACATATGCTTTTTTCTCACATACTTGAGGGTTTGGATGTGGTAGATTGTTGTAAACCGATGGGAGTTGAAGCACATTTCGATTATTGGCATAGGAAAAATTCTCATGATTTCTAAGCCCCGGATGGTAGTGAGTAGGTAGTTGATTTCCCCTGAAATTGAAATTACGATTATTGACAAAGTTTACCTGCTCATTACCTTTGGTGTCCATAAATGAAGTGCTGGTGGATGCCATGGAGTCCATTCCTTGAGAAACTCCATTAGAAGTCCAAGCTGCAATTTGGTTAGAAAGAGCAAAAACTTGTGCAGCTAATTATGTAAATGAATCTACCTTAAGAACACCGGCAACCCTTTTTATGGAAGACCTCTCGGAAGGCCATTGATAGCTATTAGTAGCCATATCCTCCAGCAAAATATGGGCTTCATTTGCAGTCTTAGACATCAAAGTCCCACCTGCGGCAGCATCTATTATGGTTCGAGTTTGCCCGTTCAAACCATTGTAGAAGTATTGTACCTGCTGCCAATCCTCATAACCATGTTGAGGACACCTTCTTAGAAAATCTTTAAACCTCTCCCAAGCTTCATATAGTTCCTCATGTATGAATATAACTTCAAGAAATACATAAGAAAGAACATGGAAATTGTTCACCAATTTGTGGTGTGGAAGTAATAGTTGAAACTTTCCTTGTCTCCAAGAATGGCTTGTCTCTAAGAATGACCTTCTTCTCTCCAAGTCTCCTTGTTCTCCTTTGCTTCTTGGCTTCTCCCCCTTCCAAAAACTGATTTGGAGGCTTTTGCAATCCCTCAAAATAACTGGGGAATTGCCCTAAAGAGGGCAAAATGCCCATTTTGACCTTACTTGTCCGCCGGCAGCACCTAGGCACTGGTTAGCAGTGCCTAGGCACTGCCTTGTCTGTCCAAGACAGTGGGTACAGCGCCTAGGCACTTTCTAGCGCCTAGGCGCTGCACTTGCTGTCCAGAATCGGCTTTTGCAGCAGTTATAGCCTCTTTCAACCGATTTTTTACCACTTTAGAGGCCAAATTAGAATTTTGTGTCTTCATATTAATTATAGCCCTATGTGTTGTATTTCCATTGGAACTTGAATCAACTAAATATGACTTATTTGAATAGAGTTATGCTAGAAATACCAAGATGTGTCATTCTAGAAAATTGTAGCCCAGTGCTGACTCTTGAAGTCAGTTTTTCTCATTTAAATTGACCGAATTTGATTTTGTGGTAAACATAGAAGTTGTAGATCTATCTTGGCTTTCCAATGGATCAGGAATAAAGTTTATATAAAATTGTTCCTCAGAGTTACGATTGAAATACCAAAACTGCCATCAGTGGCACCACAACTCGAATTCTTCAACATTTCAACCAAGTTTTTTTGATTTCTTTCCATTTTCTTCTCTTATTGCCATTACCTACAAGATTTCACATTAAATACATAAAAAGTAACACAAACACTTGAAAACAAACCAAATGTTAATCAAAAGGTATATGAATTGTTGGTATAAAACTAACTTATCAACACCCAATTGCCACCAATGGGAACCGTTCCTACTAATGGGCCTACCAAGGTCAATACCTTGTTGGAGTACATAGATATCCATTTCAGATTGCATGGCATTTCTCTATCTTCCAAAGTTGATATCGTATATCATTGCTCCTTACTTGGATCAATATTCTAAAGGGAGATCCTACTTGTTGTTCTCTAACAAGAGTCCTTTATCGTATAAGTGGCACCAAGGTCCTTTCAGATCTCCTTGGAGGTTGTGTATTAGAAGTTTTAGTAATTTGTCCATGCTCTATTGCTACTCCTGGACCAATTGTGGTTCTTGAACTCCTTCAAACTCTATGATCTAGCCATTTCTATCCTATAGAAATTCCTTATTCTCAAAAAGGTGGCGTCCCTAAAAAACAAACTCCTTTGTCCTTAGGGATCAAAGAAATTATATCCATTAAATTCTTTGGATACCCCATAAATTTACATAAGCTGAATTCACATCTAACTTATCTCCCACTAACTGCATTAAAGAATCAAGCCCCGTTATACCCTTATATATGTGAATACATGGGTGTCTTTGCCACATCATATCACATATGATGTTTTTGGACACCTACTTAAATGATATTCTTAGTTAATAAGAATATCAACAATTTTAGGGTGAATTCCCAGAATGAGGGAGAAAATAAATAAAACTTAACATGGATTCAGTTAAAGAGAGAATCTAATTCTCCGTTAGATAATCAAAGAACTTACCACCTTAGTATTCTCGTCCTTGATCACATTGATGAATTTAATACTCTAGCCGACTTAATTCTCTACTTCATGCTAAAATTCTTTGAATCTTTCAAAGTATCTTAGAATAATGAAGTAAGAATAGTTTGCTTGTACACTAACAATTAGTAGACATGCATATGTCCCTTTGGATCAAATCCAAAGGAGTGTTCTACTCCATTTATCTCATAAATGGTGATTTGGTCATTTTTCCCTTGAGACAAGATTTACAAGCCGACACCTCAGGCAAGTCCAAGCGGTCAAGCAAATGTACTATCTTTTTGAACTCTTTCTTTAGAGCTATGACCTAATCTAGCTTTCCTTAAGTATGCACCTATTCATTATCTACTTCTAATGTTACTTTGTTGATTATGTAGCATGGATTCAGGATTGTATAGTTCATTTGTCAATGTAGCAAAGACAAACAACCAATACTACCTTAATCCCATCCAGAGTCAAGTGAACATTCCTATAGCCAATAAAGCAATGGTTGCCTTATTTTCAAGCTTAAGGATTGTCCTTATTTTAGTCTCCATTTTCTTGTCATCCTTTGCAACCCCTTGCAAAGATAGGATCATATCTGATCTCTAATACCAAAGAAAAATTTATCAACCTTAACGGTTGATATCAACAAATTGTAAAATTGAGTTAAAACCCCTTTGAATTCAATTAAGCAAGTTAATACATGCACTTCCTCTTCCATGCCCTAAATATCCACAATGGTGACAAACATCGACCCTTTTTCAGATAGATTGAGCTCGTAAAGCTGTTTGTTTGTCTAGATTATCCTATGTGGAATTACTAGTGATAACAATTATCCTATGCGAGGCAGAAAACTAAGCATTCATTCTACTAATATCCATTTATGATTTGGTCTTTAATCATAAATATCTCTCACTATTTTATTCAAATCCTATCACCCTCTAGATGGAAATTCAGGAAATCTAATTTTCTAGTTGGCATGAGGTCCAATTAGCCTTGCTATACACCCTAATTTTATATGCCCATAAGACAAACATAAGAGGTAGCTTAGCTAACAACATTAGTAATTGCATCTCCATACAACCCTGAAGCTATTTTGCACCCTAAGTTTTTGAGTTCATATGGTTCTAAGTGTCAAGCATCGCCCAACAAACATCCAAGTAGATGGAGCATCAAAATAGTCTCATGACTCATAGCCAACGATAAAGATGAGTTCACCCCATGAGCATCACAATGCTTAGTAGTAGTTATAGCTTGTCTAAACTTAGCACATACCACGAGCCAATGGACTAAATGCGATAGTGTATCGACATGCCACTACTTTTTATGAAAGGTATGGATGATTGGTTCCCACCCAATATTGCCCATTTACGCTTGACATCGAACCAATTAAGGTTCTCAACTTGAAATATTTTCAAGTGAGGGTCATGGAAGATTTATTATGCAAGATCTCATTATTTTCTTATCTTGTTTATTTAATGTTCACTGTCCTAATGATGGAAAGCATACATCTTAAGGAAGTATTAGATAAACGTAGCATGCATCACATACATACTAAAACAAATAGAAGATCATGAGCCTTTAGTCCTATGCGATCCACTCAAGCTAAAGTGGATCAAGGTCAATCTAAAGCTGATAATTAAAATATAAATAGACCTATCTACTACATAAATGTATCCCATACATTCATGGGGCATGATTCCTTACTATTCCTCCATCTTCATTTCATCTTCTTGTAATGTCTGCCAAATTTCATGTCGTGTGGCCAGTGTCCGTATGTCGAGAGCTTGATAAGGGCTGCAGAGTTGGGAGTTCTGTTGGCCTACTGCCTAGCTGGCAACCCTATGCCAATTGGGTGGTTGGCAACCCAAACCTTTTTTTTGTGTTGTCCAAGAATTCAAGATTTTAGTTTTGTTATCTCATCAAGAATTCTTGATTTTTTAATCTTATTAAGAAATTTTGAAAACTTGATCAAAAAACTAATTTTCTTGATCAAGAAATCAACTTTTTGATTTTATATTTCTTGCTACATTTCAAGAAATTCAATATTTCACAATCTTGAAAATCTTGAATCAAGAAATCTAATTTCTTAATTTGTCTCGTTTCTTAAAATATTTTAACAATTAAAATGATAAATAAAATTATTCGTAAATAAAGAAACAATTTTGATTATATCAAAATGCATATATAAATATTTAATTTATCACATAACATTAAATAAATATAATCATAAAGGTATAAAAAATATGTAAGCTAAACTCGGATACCACTGCTGGGATTATGTGCCACGAGTTGCGAAACATAACAAAAATTTAAAAATCAGAAACTACACATAAAACATAATAATAAGACATCCTAGTACCTATGTGATGGACCAAACTATCCATTTTAATACCTTGTGTGGGAAAGTTTCAGAAACTTTACCTAAATTGCACTTTGGCAGATGTAGGGATTGAAATAATTCAAATCGTTATCCCACCACTAACCAATCTTCAATTACTTCAATTCAAACCCCTTTGATTGAAAATTTATTTGCTTCTAAGATCCCAAATGTTATCCCTCTAACGGTATCCACACCTTAGATGCCCACTCGCAATGAATCCTATGATATTAGTCTTTGCAATAATTCTATCTGAGAACGATTTTGTTTGGAATAAGAATACACTAACAATTAGTATTTTAGGCATTTAATTTAATTTTGAATTCAATAATTGTATCAAGAATAAAACTAGATAAAATGTTGGCGAACATTTTGGAGATAGAAAGAGAAAGAAGGGACGAATATTTGTAGATAATGAAAACATTTTTTTTCAAGAGAGATGGGTTGTTTTTCACGTCTTTTTTACAGCAGAAAATCTGTTGTGTAATCCCCCCAATCCAAGAGGGTTCCTAAAAGGTCTCCTTCATGTCCCTTCCATGTTGGACTCTCATTCCTTCCTTATCTCCAACTCTATTGGGAAGTTTTCTTATCTCATAAGGATTTTCCTCTTTTCTTATTGCCTCTGTAGAGTTAAATTCCCAATCCAAATTCTTCTAGGAATCTCCAATTTCCTATTGGGCTTCCTACAAGTCCACACTTAAAGGGCCTAGGCCTAATTAATTAATTAAGCTCTAGTTTAAATGATCCAATTAGTTAAATTAATTAGGCACATCTTAATTAATCCAATTAAGATCTCTAATCTAATTAGGTCAAATCAATTAATCTAATTAATTAGTTGAATTAATTCAACACTAGAATTGATTTAAGCCCTATTAGTTAATCATATTAATTAATTTAATCCAATACTTGGATTAATTTCTAGGCTAAAAAAGGACTTGTCCAAGTTTTGTGTGTGACCCCTTAGGTTTAGTCTTAGCGAGTTATGGGCTTGCAACTCTTGTGACAAGGTTGAATAATTAATTATGGCTATTAATTAATTCAATTAATTAATACTCTTGGAATTAATGGGTTAATTCCAAGAACCCACAAGTCATGGCAAGCACCTACCAATACATCATGACTCCTAATCTTACGTGAAGATGTGAACCTATTCCAATTACGAATACCATGCAAGTTCAGTCATTCCATGGACAAATCTCCTAATTGAGCTTAGGCCATGGATTATTAGTCGAAACCCTACTAACTCAATAACTAAATATCCAATTCTAGTAGTTTGACTCGATGATGAACAATTAGAAAATCCTTTGTCTAATTTTCATCCAGCCTTGGCCTAAGATGTTAGAGTCAAGTACAATAAAATACATGTGAGATTCACCTATTCATCTAAATAGGTGACAGATCCTTTGTTAACCACTAATTAACCTCCATACATGAAGATGTTACACCCAACATAAACCTCTTGTGGTTGTCATGCAATTAGGAAATACATCAAGTGCAACATGTCACGCATAAAGTTACCATAGTGCCTCAAGTCCAAAAACTAATTCTTGCACTATCATAATGAGAAAATTTCCATTCGATAATAGAATATTTCCAATTGGATATTTCCAGGTGGGATAGTTTAGTGTATTTGTTCCTCAACAAGCACCTGCATGCATATACTAGTGTCTCCACACCAATGTCTATGGAATGAGGCATCCTATTTTTGAGCCTGCATCATATGTGCAAGTCTTATCGGATCATTGTGTTGAGTTCACTATAGATATGGGATGTGCACAACATAATTTAAAAAATTAATTTACAAGTAAACACATGCAACAATAATTATTATTTCACCCCAAGTTCGCAGCGATTCTAACGATCGCGTGTTTTTGATAGTTTTACAAAGCAATGTAAATGAAGTTTTAGATTTTACCTTTAAAGCACTCCAATTGCTATAGTGTGTGTAGCAATCAATTGCTATAGATCACTGAAGTAGTTCACAAGGGATCAAATTGCCCCCCCTCTAAAGAAAGTCCACACGATTGGACAAGAACATGGAATTAAAACATTGGTAGTGGTTTTAATTCTTATATTGATCTAGTTTGGAATGCCTATGTGAGAACTAATTCTTAATCCAACTTGTGGAGTCAATAATTCAATACTTGTATAATCATATGGGATTCTTTTGATTATAATGGAAGAAGTGTTTGGGAGAGAAAAAGTGTTAACAAGAAAAATAATTTTTTCTCTTCTTGGGATAAATACATCCCCTCAAATTTTCGGCCATCTCAAGACATATAGGTGCCTGAAAAATTATTCCCTAATTTTTCATCCTTTCCCATATTTTCCATGTGTTGAAATTAGTTTTTGGAAGAGTCAAAACTCTTCAAAAATAACCAATTCAATCAACTATTGTCCTTGGATATATGTGGCCAATTTTGTGGACTTCTACAAGCTATAAAATCAATCTCTCTCTCTCTCTCTCTTTTTGATTGTGTTGGACTTTTCCAATGCAATCAAGATAGAGATATCTTATATCTATAATTATCTTCATAAAACAATTAATAAGAAAATCATATTATCTTTTTTTTTTTCTCTTCTAATAATTCAAGTGGGCCTAAAAATGAGCCACTTTAATTTTGGGCATGGACTTTTACAAAGTGCATCAATTAATCCAATTAATCAAATTTACCAAATTTTAATTAATTGATCCAATCAATTAATTATTTCAGTCCAATTGGGCTTTCTAATCTTATTAGGTTCAATTAAATAATTTCTTTACTTAATTGAATAATTAATTCAACCCATTGAATTAATTTAAGTCCCAAATTAATCTCTATTAATTAATTAAATTCAACTACTTGGACAAATTCCTAAATTAGAAATGCTCCATTCCAATTTTTGTGTGACCCTTTCGGTTCACAACTAACCTACTAGTGGGTTTACAACATTTGCAACTTATGAATAACAATTATTCTAACTAATTAATTCGCTTGGAATTAACTTCTTAATCCCAAGAATATCACTATCCATGAAAACATCTAACAAGTAGTCATGACAAACTAGTCTTAGGTGAAATAACGTGTAAACATATTTCTGTTGCGAGTGTCATACACGTACAGTCCTTCTGTCATCTAATCTTTCGATTAAATCTAGGGTATGGTTTATAAGTCGAAGCCCTAATTGATTAAATAACTATGTTTCCATTTCAAGTTGTAAATAACTCATGATGAATTGTTAGAAAAACCCGTCTAGCATTCATCCTACCTTAGCTAAGGACTTTTGAGTAATAAACTATGAAAACATAGGAATTTTACTTGTTCTACCAGACAAGTGATGGATCCTTTGTTGGCTACTCATTAACCTCCATACATGTTAATGCAACATCCAGTCCCTTTTGTGATTGTCAAGCGATCAAAAAATACATCAAAACGAAAATGATATGCATAATGCTATCATGGTGCCTCAAGTCCAAGAACTAATCGTGTTTTATCATAACAAGAAAATTCTTATTTCGACAGACAACGTTTTCAACTAAGAATTTCCAGCGAGCCTGTTTAGTGTACTTGTTCTCTAACAAGCACCTACATACATGCACTAGCATCACTACGCCAATGTCCATGGAGCGAGACATCCTCCTCATACGAGCATGCATTGCATGCCCGACTGTATTAGTCTATTTGTTATCACATCTCAAAAAACCCTTAACTTGGAACTTATTTAAGACCAAAGCCTTAGAGGCACATTCCATGATCGCTATCATATGCGCGACTATTCCCCATAGCTAAATTTGCTCTAAGGACTTTATCTAATGCGCAAAAAGAAAATGTGAGACATAAGATTAAGAAAGTGTATTTTTATTAATACAATTCCCAATAAGATTATTTTACAAAAGAAAAGAGTACAATACACCAATCTAATTGGGACGCTGGGTCTGCTATTCTAACATTCTTTTACTTGCCCAAGCTCCAATTACCTATGTATCTAAGGCCCATCTTCTCGAGATGTTCGTTGAATACCTTCTATGCTAAGGGCTTAGTTAATAGGTCTACTACATTTTCTGCTAAAACAACTTGATCCACAACAACATTGCCTCTACTAAAGTTCTCTTTGATCAAGTGATATCATCTCATTATGTGCTTGGATTTTTGATGAGATCTTAGCTCGTTTGCTTGTCCAATAGTATTCATGAAATATTTTACAAACCGTAAGTGGACGGTGTCAAGTTTTAATACTACAGTGAGTTGAGTATCGTATCTACAAGGATTGTAATAAAAAATTACAGCAAGTATTGTAGTTCAAATATTCCTAATTTTATCTAGAAAATCAAGTGATGATGGGTAAAAAAATGCAAAGACAAGAGTGGAGTTCTTAGAAGTAATACAACAAACACCTTATGAACAAGAAATTCTAGGGGAATGACTAATCTAATTATCACCTTTGTTCTTCCTTCCAAAACATACCAATTAAAGTCAATAACACATGTAAGTTAAGAATTTCTAAGCTCAACAATTATCTCTCTCGAGTGCCGAATTGATTATGAGTTCGAATATGAATTTCAATATCTCTATAAAAAACTCAAGAATAAAACTCTGCAAAAGTTCAATGAATTCTTCTTCAAAATTTCAAAGGATTCATAAGCTTTTCAACTCTATGATTCCTAGGTTATGTTATCTTTATGATCATGTATAATCATCCATCTCTTGAGTATAGAATCTCATACATCAAACACTCTCAATTAATAGCCAAATAATCAAGATGCAATACTAAGAAAGATAACAAAAACAAGATGAATAACTTGAACTAATATTGTTTGAAATTCAAAACATAAGATCAAATAAAGTTAAATCATCCTCTAGAATTAAATATTTAGTTCATCATGTATGAATATAACTTCAAGAAATACATAAGAAAGAACATGGAAATTGTTCACCATTTTGTAAAGTGAGAGGAATGGTTGAAACTCTCATTTTCTCCAAAAATGGTTCTTTCTCTCCAAGAATCTCCTCCTTTTGTGTAGCAAAACTCCTTCTATCAAAAACAACTTCTCACATCCAAAAATACCTTTAGAGGCTCTTTGGGGTCCTTAAAATCAGATGGGAGATGCCCTAAGGAGGACTAAAAACCCATTTTTTCCCTTTTATCTGCGTGGTAATGCATAGATGTTGACTAGATAGCTAGGCATTGAACTTTCGGTCCAAAACCTATTTCTCCAGTGTATATAGCCTCTTTAAATCGAGTTTTCACCACTTTCTAAGCCAAACTTATAAAATACCCCAAAACTTGAAGATTTGCTTGTTCTCAAGCATCAAATATGAAATTATCAATAACATCATGTTACCAAAGTCAGGAAAGATTTTCCAAACATCTCATCTCAAAAGATTAGAAAATATACCAACTTTACATGTTAACATGCATATTGGTTTCACTTAACTTCAAGGTCTTGTGCGTGTGAGCGTGAAAGTAGCAGTTTAACAACTTTCATTTATCATCCGATAGGTTTATAAAGCTAACTACTCATATTTGATCCACTTTTGAAGTGCTTACCAAACTCCATAGACTTGTTTTTCATACTAGTCTCCACTAATGTAAGTAGATCATAGCATCAAAGATCAAAAGGACTTCCAAACCTTGTATTGTGAGGCTTGGGTAATGGTGGGAATATATGGAAAATTGTAGCTAAAAATTACCCATTTTACACAATCATACTAGAACCTTTATGAATAAGCACCAACTTCTTCATCAATCCCTTCATTTTTCTTTATTGAACATCCCATTTTCTTTTCTTTTTTTTATCTTGGATTACCCCTAAACTTATTTCTTTTATTTTTTGCAATGGGGGTCTATTTGTTTTAGGGAGTTCAAATCATACACCTCAATTCATAATCTCTTCATTTTCATCATATTTCAATCTTTTCTTCTCTTCAGGTTTGTTTCTTTTTTTTTCTTTTTTTTAATATAACAATTCATTCAAGAATGATTAAGTAAATGAGATGAAAAAGGGTAGAATATTGGATTTTTTTTATAAAGCTCGATAATGTGTATAGAGTGTCCAAAGAATTATTTCAATTGGCTCAAGCGGGGACACTAAGAAATAATTCAAGTATAGGTTGGCTTGAAAGGCTCAAACGGTCCAAAAATGGCCTAAATCATCTCCTTAATGTTATACCACCTAGGATTTTGCCTCGACTAGTGATTAAGCAAGTTCTATAGATTAGTGGGATCATTTAGGAAATAATTAGATCTTGTAAACTATCTCTAAATAATTAAATGTAACTCAACAAACTACTTAGTGCATCAAGATTCACAAGACCTCATAAAGTAAATAAAATCAATTTTTTATGTTTAGACATGTAAACAAACGTATATATTTTAATATCCATTTTTTTTAAAACATGCATATTATTCATCACTAAACTTGACAATCAATAAACTAAACAAGTCAATGAACGAAAACAAGCTACAAACAAGCATTAAACATCTCAAACAACAAGTAATTATCCTAAACTCCCCCCAAACTTAATATAAGCGTTGTCATTAATGATTGAGAGAATTGTAAAATCAGAGGACTTTTTTGAAAATGGGTGGTGTTCTTTTGGAATTAAAAACCTGCTCTTTTTTTTGTTTGGTATTTTCAACATTTAGCCTACAAAAATGAGTAAAATATCAAGGAACAATCATCATGATATGAAATAATACATGAATAACAAGAATTAAAGCAACACACACAAAAATAAGAAAATAGAGATTGGGTTGCCTCGCAAGAAGCATTTTGTTTAAAGTCTTTAGCTAGACTGAAATTGAATACTTTATGTTGCTTCCCCAAGTGGAAGATTAGATATCTTCAAAAATTTCATTTTCGTAATAATGTTTCAATCTTTGACCATTGACACAAAATAATATGTCATCCTTACCTTTGACCTCAATCGCCCCAAATGGAAATGTCTTGTTGACAATGAAGGGACCAAACCATCTAGATTTCAATTTTCCTGGAAAAAGTCTTAATCTATAATTGAAAAGCAACACAAGTTGTCCGGGTTGAAATTCTCTTCTCAAGATCATTTTGTCATGTTATTGTTTTATTTTTTCTCTATAGATTTTAGCATTTTCATAGGCATCAAGCCTAAATTCCTCCATTTCATTGAGTTGCAACAATATTTTTTCTCCAATTGCCTTTGTATCAAAATTTAATTGTTGTGCAACCCATTGTGCTCTATGTTCTAGCTTGACGGGGAGGTGAGAAGTTTTTTCATAAACTAATCGATAAGGAGACATATCTATAAAAATTTTATATACTGTGCGGTATGCCCACAATGCATCATCAAGCTTATGTGCCCAATCCTTTCGATTAATGCTTACTATTTCTTCAAGGATTTGCTTCAATTCCTGATTTGAGATTCCAGCTTGTCCATTTAATTGAGGATGGTATCTAAGAGCTATCTTGTGTCTTATACCATACTTAGCTAAAAGGTTATTAAATATTTTATTACAAAAATGATAACCTTCATCACGTACAATTGCTCTAGGTGTGCCAAAACGAGTGAAAATATATTTGTGCAAGAATTTAAGCACTATCTTGGCATCATTAGTAGGTGTGGCAATTGCTTCTATCCACTTAGAGATATAATCCACAGCGAGAAAAATATATGATCGGCCATTTGATGGAGGAAATGGTTCCATGAAGTCAATCCCCCAACATCAAAGAGTTCAACTTCCATTATGTTAGTTAGAGGAAGCTCATGGCATCTAGTAATTATTCTAGCTCTTTGACATCGGTCACATATCTGCACAAAAGCATAACAATCCTTAAACAAAGTTGGCCAATAAAAACTGGATTGCAATATCTTAGAAGCTGTCATTGTAGGTCCAAATGGGGATAAATGACAGTGCTTAAGAATTTCATTTGTTTCCTCCATTGGAATGCATCTTCGAATCACAGAATCTGAACACCATTTGAAAAGTAAGGGATCATCCCATAGATATGATTTCACATCATGTAAGAATTTTTTCTTTTAATGATATATGAGGTCCGGGGGCAATAATCCACCTACAAGATAATTCACAAAATCCGCATACCAAGGTAAATTATCTTTGATTGCCAAAATAAACTCATATGGGAAAAATTATTTAATTGGTCCTTCAAAGTTTTCATTTTTTTGCGCCAACCTCGATAAGTGATCCACCACCATATTTTCACTTCCCTTCTTATCTTTGATTTCAAGATCAAATTCTTGAAGAAAGAGTATCTACTGGATTAGCCTTGGTTTTGCATCCTTTTTGGAAAAAAGGTACCTAATAGTAGCATGATCGGAATACACTATCACCTTGGTACCTACAAGATAAGCATGAAATTTATCAAATGCAAAAATAATGGCTAACAATTCTTTTTCAATGGTGGTGTAATTTTGTTTAGTATTATCAAGTGTTCAGCTTGCCTAGTAAATGGCCCTGAAAATTTTATCTTTTCTTTGTCCTAACACTGTTCCAACCGCATAATCACTAGCATCACACATAAGTTCAAATGGTTAGGTCCAATCCAGTACCACCATAATAGGAGCTGAAATGAGAGCCTTCTTGATGTGATCAAAGGCCTATAAGTAATCAAAATTAAAGTCAAATGGCTTATCTTTTTCCAAAAGGTTGCCCAAAGGTTTTACAATTTTTAAAAAATCATTAATAAATCTTCTATAAAACCTGGCATACTTGATCGGTATACACTATCACCTTGGTACCTACTTGAACCGGACTCACCCAAGAACTATTAGAAATTGAATAAATAATTCCAGCATTCAACCATTTCAAGACTTTATTTCTTATAACCTCTTTCATTGCAGGATTTAGTCTACGTTGATGTTCAATAGATGGTTTGTAAGATTTTTCCATTAAGATTTTATGCATGACAATTGAAGGACTAATACCTTTCAAATCAAAAATTGACCAACCAATAGCAGATTTATGCTCTCTTAAAACACGAAGCAACTTTTCAACCTTTAAAGGAGATAGGGACACTGAAATAATTACTGGATAAGTGTTGTTAGCACCTAAAAATTCATACCGCAAATTCTTGGGAAGTGCTTTCAACTCTGATGATATTATTTGTTCCTTGATTGTGGAATCCCCTATTGCTTTCTTGCATTTATCCTTCTTCAACTCCACCTTTCATGATTCAAGAAATAGCAAGTAATGTATTAAATCCTCATTATCAATATCATGGTGATTACCTTGCATTATGGAATGAACAATGCATTGCTCTAAAGGTTCAATAGGAATTTGTTTGAAAAAGTGATCATGCAAGCAAATTTCTAACATTTCAATCCTATTACAAGTATGTGGTTCCTCTTGGAACTGCAATGCACGATAAATATTAAACATCACTTCATCCTTATTAACTCTTAGAGTTAATTCATCACGTTGCACATTAATCAAAGTACGCATGGCAGCAAGGAATGGTCGACCAAGAATTAAAGAAATTTCATCACAAAATCTGCAAGAAATATGAATTTATCCACTTTTACTAATATATCTTCAACAATTCCTCTTGGATAGGTAAGAGACCTATCCACCAATTGCAAGGTGATAGTGGATAGCTTGACTTCTCCAATTCCTAATTTCCTGAAAATAGAAAGTCGCATCAAATTAACGCTTACTCCAAGATCACATAGTACTTTATCAAAAAAAGATCCTTCTATGGTACAAGGAATAGTAAAACTCCTTGGATCCTTCAGAATTTTTTCTATAAAATAGCACTACACTCTTATATGAGAATCACAGTTTCAAACTCCACCAATTGCCTTTTTCTTGACATTACATCTTTCATGAATTTGGCGTAGTTGGGTATTTTCTCAAGAGCATCTACAAAAGGAATATTAATACTCAAAGCATAAAGAAAACATTCCAAGTGATATGGAATATTACTTGGAATATTAGACAGGAGCCAGCTGTCTAATTTGAGTCCCCGTTGATTTCATTTGAGCTTCTAAACTTGAAGCTAGCTGCCCCAATTGAGTCTTAATGTTGTCTATCTTTGTTTCATCCCTATTGAATTGAGCTCTTGTCTCGTCAATGAAAGTGCTGATCTCTAAAGATGCCTTTTTCTCACCTACTTGAGGGTTGGAATGTGGTGGATTATTGTAACCCAACAGGGGTTGAAGCACATTTTGATGGTTGGCATAGGAAAATTCTCATGATTTCTATGCCCCTGATGGTAGTGGATAGGTAATTTATTTCCTCTAAAATTAAAATTATGATCATTAACAAAATTTACCTGCTCATTACCTTTGGTTTCCAGTAATGAAGTGCCCGTGGATGCCATGGAATCCATTCTTTGAGAAGCTCCATTAGAAGTCTAAGCTGAAAATTGGTTAGAAAGAGCAGAAATTTGTGCAGCTAATTATGTAAAGGAATTTACCTCAAGAACACCGACAACCTTTTTAATGGAAGACCTCTCAAAAGGCCATGATAGCTGTTAGTAGTCATCTCCTCAAGAAAAATATGAGCTTCATTTGCAGTCTTAGACATCAAAGTCCCACCCATGGCAGCATCTATTATAGTTTGAGTTTGATCGTTCAAACCATTGTAGAAGTATTATACTTGCTGCCAATCCTCATAACCATGTTGAGGACACTCTCCCAAGCTTTATATAGTGGCTCAAAATCTTGTTGGCAGAATTGAGCTATCTCACTCTTGAGTGGAAGTGTCTTACTTGGTGGAAAGTACTTAGCAAGGAATTTTCATGTCAAGTCATTCCAACTCGGTATGCTACATGGTGCAAAAGATTGTAACCATAACCTCGCTTTGTCCCGGAGTGAGTATGAAAATAAGCAAAGTCTAATGGCATCATCGGGCACTCCATTCATTTTGATAGTGTCACAAATCTCCAAAAAACATGACTAAGTGTGCATTAGTATCCTCCAACGCACTTTCTCCAAATTAATTTTGCTGCACCATGCTATTAAAGCTCATTTGAGCTTAAAATTATTGGCATTAATCGGTTGTCGAGCTATACCAGAATAATTTGGTTCATGGTTGGTTGAAAATAGTCCCGAATAGCTCATTGTGGTAGTGGTTGTTGCAATGGAAGATTAGCGTTCACATTAGCATTGTTGATGTTATCCGCCATGGCTTGATTGTTAAATCTTTTTGCTGCTCTAATAGCTTGAAAAATCTGCTCGATTTCTGGATCAAAATAACCTAAGTCAAGACTCCTAGTCTTATATATACAAATACGTATAATCCAATGCAAGATAAGATAACATCAAAATATGGGAAGAAAGTAAAAATAATCTAAACTAAAATTAAGACTAAGTCATAACAATATTAATACAATTATGATAAAATAATCCCCAATAATGGTGCCAAAAACTTGTTCATGAAATATTTTACAAACCAAAAGTGCACGATGTCAAGTTTTAATACAACGGTGAGTTGAGTATCATATCTACAAGGATTGTAATAAAAAATTACAGCAAGTATTGTAGTTCAAATAGTCTTAATTTTATCTAGAAAATCAAGTGATGATTGGTAAACAAAATAGAATAAGATAAAAAAAAAAATATAAAAACAAGAGTGGAGTTCTTAGAAGTAATACAACAAACACCTTCTGAACAAGAAATTCTAGAGGAATGACTCACCTAATTATCACCTATGTCCTTCCTTCCAAAACATACCAATTCAAATCAACAAAACATGTAAGTTAAGAATTCCTAGACTCATCAATTCCTTCTCTCGAGTGCCGAATTGATTATGAGTTCCAATATGAATTTCAATTTCTCTATAAAAAACTCAAGGATAAAAATTTATAAAAGTTCAATGAATTCTTCTTTAAAACTTCAAAGGTTTCATAAGCTTGTCACCTCTATGATTCATATGTTATGTTATCTTTATGATAATGTATAATCATCCATCTCTCGAGTATCGAATCTCATACATCAAACACTCTCAATTAATGGTCAAAAAATCAATATGAAATACTAAGAAAGATAACACAAATAAGATGAATAACTTGAACTAATATTGTTTGGAATTCAAAACATAGGATCAAATAAGGTTACATCATCCTCTAGAATGAAATGTTTAGTTCATCATGTATGAATATAACTTCAATAAATACATAAGAAAAAACATGAAAATTGTTCACCAATTTGTAAAGTGAGAGGAATGGTTGAAACTCTCCTTGTCTCCAAGAATGGTTCCTTCTCTCCAAGAATCTCTTCCTTCTGTCCAACAGCACTCCTTCTGTAAAGAACAACTTATCACATCCAAGAATACCTTTGGAGGCTCTTTGGTATCCTTAAAGTTAGATGGGAGATGCCCTAAGGAGTGGTAAAAACTAATTTTTCCCCTTTTATCCGCATGGCAATGTGTAGACGCTAACTGGACACTAAGCATTGAACTTTCTGTCCAAAACCTATTTCTCTAGCATATATAGCCTTTTGAAACTGAGTTTTTACAACTTTCTAAGCTAAACTGACTTTTTGTGTCTTCATATAATTTTTATCCCTATCTCTTGTTTTTCTATATCATCATGAATCATCTCAATAGGACATTTGTGGAGAGAGTTATGCCTAAAATACCAAGATGTGGCGTACAAGAAATTGTTAGTCTAGTGTTGACTTTTGAACCTGGTGTTTCTCATTGAAATCATAGGAATTGGATTTTGTAGATCTATTTCTTGGCTTTCCAATGGATCAAGAATCACATCAATATGATATTGGAGAAAATACTTATTACTGAGATATAAACACTGCCATCAGTAGCAGCACAATACAGATTCTTCGACATTTCAACCAAGTTTTTGTTTCTTTCCATTTTTTTCTCCTTTTATCATTACCTATAAGATTTCAAACTAAATGCATAAAAAGTAGCAAAAATACTTGAAAACAAACCAAGTATTAATCAAAAGATAGATGAATTGTTGGTATAAAACTAACTTATCAATAGCCCCATTGTTATCACAGTAAATCATTACTAGATCAATCATAAATGAAACTACACCCAACCCTTGAATAATGTTTCACATCCAAACAACTTCTTTTGCTGCATTTGATGCAACAATATATTCAACTTCAGTGGTAGAGTCTACGGTCGTATCTTACTTGGAACTTTTTCAACTGACCGCACCACCATTCAGGGTGAATATATATCCAAACATGGACTTAAAGTCGTCTATATTGGACTGAAACTAGAGTCTGTATATCCCTCCAGATTTTATTCTCCATTATCATATATCAAAAAGATATCCTTAGTTCTTTTTAAGTACTCCAAGATCATCTTAATTCCCTTAGATTGGATTGATATTTGCTCGTGATACTTAGAGCATGTCCGATATCAAGCCTTGTACATAATATTACATACATTATGCTCCCAATAGTAGACGCATAAGGTATGTGAGTCATTCTTTCACTCCCTTTAAGTGTCTTGGGAGACATAGTCATAGAGAGTAAACTCCATGACTTATAGGCATGAATCCACGTTTGGATTCCTCTATGCTAAACCTTTTTAGTACTTTGTCCATGTACATGGATTGAGATAATCTGATCATTTTTCTAGATCTATCTCTATAGATCTTTATTCCTATGATAAAAGATGCATCTCCCAACTCCTTCATGAAAAATTATTTAGACAACCAAGTCCTTGTTGATTGCAACATCCTTATATCATTCCCAATGAGTAGGATGTTATCAACATAGAGCACAACAAATGCTTCTTGCCACTTTTTCGAGTCGATGTATGACATCACCTATGCATAGTTTCTTAGATCATCATCAAAGGGGAGTTCCTCTTTTTTGTTCTCTAACAAAAAGCCGTACCTTTCAGGTACTCTTGAGATCCTTTCGGATCTTCGAAGAGGTTATGCCTTAGAGGGCCCAACATTAGCTGACATGTCATCTACTGCAACAGCTGGGATATTTTGTGGTTCTTGAACTTCTTCAAGTTCCATGACTTTGCCACCTCTCATTGATAAAAAATCTTCTTTAAAGAATGTGGCATTCCTTTTAACAAACACCTTTTGTTTGGAGACATCGTAGAAATAGTATCTGATAGACTCCTTTGGATACCCTATGAACTTGCATAAGTTGGATCTCATATCCAACTTATTTCCTACTTGCTGCTTCACGTAAGCAGCACACCCCCATACCCTAAGGTATTTATAGGAAGGTGTCTTACCACACCATATCTCATACGATGTTTTGGGCACGACTTTAGATGGCACTCTATTTAATAAGTATGTTGTCATTTCCAAGGCATAGCCCTAGAATGAAAGAGGTAATGTAGTGAAACTCATCATAGATCGAACCATGTCTAGCAAGGTTTGATTCCTACATTCCACAACTCCATTAAGTTGTAGAGTAGTAGGAGTAGTCTACTGTGAGAAAATCTTATTCTCTCTTAGATAATCTAAAAACTTATGAATAATAATAATTCTTCAATTAATGAATCTAATTAATTAGTTCGCTTGAAATTAACTCCTTAATTTCAAGAACCTCACAAGTTATGGGAAACACCTAACAAGTGTATCATGACTATCTAGACTTAGGTGAAATAGCGAGTGAACATATTTTAATTATGAGTATCATACACATAAGGTCTTTCCGTCAACTAATCTCTCGATTGAGTCTAGGGTATGGATCAATAGTTGAAACACTAATTGCTCAATAACTATAATTCCATTTTAAGTTTCAATGACTCATAACGAATCATTAGAAAACGCCCATCTAACATGCATCCTGCCTTGGCCAAGGACTTCTAAGTTATGAACTATAAAAAATATAGGAGATTCACTTGTTTTACCAGACAAGTGATGGATCATTTGTTAACCACTCATTAACCTCCATACATATCAATATTCATCCAATGCATTATTACTTACTAAAATAATATATAAATGGTAATTCATACAAAAAGAATTATTTGTTTAGGGTTGTTTTGGATGAATAAAAATTTCACAATATTAAAAAATAAAAGGCAAAAGTTGGATTAAAACTTTTTTTGTGATTTATAATTTTGTTATTGGGTATTCATTTATGAGTAATACATAAATGGCAATGGGTGAATAAAAGTTTCACAATATTCAGAAATTAAAGGCAAAAGTTGGATAATAGCTAGTAGCATCAAGTTTTATAGACTATCCTTTTTTGTGATTCATAATTTTGTTATTACTTATTCATTTATGATATGCACATATACTCATAAGAAAACATATGTATATACACACACATATATATATATATATATTATGCAATCATTCGGATTAATAGATTCTTTTAAATCGAATCAATTAATTAAATTAATTACTAAGTTGGCTGCTAAACCCGACCATTAACCAATTCAATTTTAAAAATATTGTTAAAATGAGACCAACAAATAAATCTCAGGGGCAAAAAAAGTGAAAAAGAAAATATAAAAGCAAACGAAAGAAGTTAGACTGACCAGTCAGCGGCAGCAGAAAGCAACCGCCTGTTTCCCTCCTCCCTTTTCCTCATCCTCCATAAACCCTAACCACAATTCTAATACCTGCAGAGCCATGTTTTCTCACACACTACACACAGTACTCTTGAATTATTATTAGCCATGCCTTTCTCTTCAATGTTTGTCCACAATTATTTGAAACTGAAGTTCAGAGCCATGTCTCTGGCCCATGTCACATACCCACCAAAATCATTGTCCTCCATCGCCACAACGTACCGCAGGCTCCACAATTTGTACCCACAAACTTATAGCAACATTCTTCTGAGGGGCTTGGCTTTTACTTGCTCTGCTTCTTCTTCATCGTGTTCTTCCTCTTTTGTCGGGCTGAGGCGCAATAGAAATGCTTCTTCCACGTTTTCTTTGCCGCTTTTTTATCAGCAGAATTTGGGGTACGGAAGGTTTGCTTACGATGAGTATGTATCGGAGGAGGAGTCTGATAGTGAATTCCAGTCTTCTTCTAAGCAATTGGTAAGCTTTTTTCTTCTTTTTTTTTTTCTTTTTGGTTCTATCATAACTTGATTGTTGGATTGGTGGGATTCAGAACTGATTGAAATTTCTTACGCGCATCTTGTAGAAATACTGAAAATAGTGTTTTTCTTATGTTATTTTTCATTTTCCCTTTTTTGTATTGTTATTTTTTTTATTAAGTTTTATATATCAATATTGAAATGTAGAACAGATTAAACATTATTGTGTGCCAAACATTGCAAAAGAAAGAGTAAATCTTTTAGTGGATGGACTACTTTGAAAATATTTTTCAAAGTAGGACTTAGCAATTAAGATTTCATATGATTAATTAAGCATACATGGACTTGTTTGTAATTTTGGCTTTACTTGATTAATTGAGATTGTGTTTGGATGGAGAGATTTTGATTTTGAGGAAGTGATTTCTACCTAATGATTTCAAATGACTCCAATATTAGGTGAATTTGAAATCCACCACAATGATGGAAAAATAACTCTCAGTGGGTGCTAAAGGAATTGAAATCTATTGTAACTTGAAATTTTCCAAACGAGCCAATGAATTTGCTATTATGGATTTGAAATCCTTAGCTCTCAAATGCTTCAATCTAACTGCAACCTAAGATTATTTCTTGAGAAGTTCATTTAGCCTTTATAGAGGAGCTCTGTTTTGGTACATTTTAATAAACTTGACCACACTCTACATCCAGTAGTTTGCAAATTGTTTATTTATGATTGCCAGTGTGCTTCGACCCTTGATAACGTTGAGGAGTGGAGGTGGAAGTTGACCATGCTTGTGCGCTGCAAAGATGAGCAAGAGGTTGTGTCGAGGGAGAAAAAAGACCGACGTGATTTTGAGCAGCTTTCAGCGCTTGCAACCAGAATGGGATTGCACAGGTACTTGAAGGATATCTATCCTATATATATATATATATATATATATATATATATATATATTATCTTATTTGGAATTGTTTCTAAAAGGTCTCGTTTTGTTGCAGTTGTCAGTATGAGAAAGTAGTTGTGTTTAGTAAAGTCCCACTGCCAAATTATAGATCAGATTTGGATAGCAAGCGTCCTCAGAGGGAGGTATTACCTAATTATATGAACCCTTTTTGATCTTTTACTGAGCACTTTTTCTGTTTATCTTAGTAATTAAAAAATAAATGTTCTCCTAAACACTTCATTATAACCATCAGAGGAAGTTTTGTGGCAAGGAAAGAATAATGTGGCTATAAAATGCTTCCACTACATCTCACCCAATTTCATAGCTTTGAGTTCTTATTTGTACATTTTGTTGTTAAAATGGGCAGCTTTTATTTGCAGGTGATGTTACCATTCGGGTTGCAGAGGCTGGTAGATTCTCATCTCAGGGCACACCTTTCTAAAAGGGCTGTGAACAAGGAAAACTTTGCACATGATGCCTTTTCAACATCTAATGCTGGTCAGAGTCTGTTGATTGATGAAGGATTTGATGAACAAGAGGAGCCCTCAACCCAAAATGTCATAGCTGAGAGAATTGTTAGGCGGAGGAGCTTGCAAATACGCAATAAACAACAAGATTGGCAAGTTAGTATCATCCAGATTTGAGTGACTATTAATAGTACATGTACTATTTTCCAGTTATATATTTCTGTTACATTTTATATTCATTATTCCATACTTGGTTTTTTGATAGTTGGATGCTACTCCTGCTCCTGTATGTCTGATGTGTTTTACATTTTCCCATTATCCTTTGGCTTCTGAATTGCCCATTTATTGTTAGGAAAATTACATGAAATGTCCTTAAAGACCTTCAATTTCTTGTGCTGGGTAGGAAACACCATTCTGTTTAAAAGATAAACTTGTGCCTTTTCAATGATGATGCAAAATTGCTATACATTTTGGAGAAATATTTTTAAGCAAGTGTGACATCATCAGGTTGCTGAATGCTGACATAATAGGCTTTTGGAATATGGATATAAGCAAATATGGCTCTGGTTGGTTGCTGACTGAAGTATGTTATCTTGAATCATTTGAAGTAGTAAATGGTAATTTTTGATTACTTCTTATTTATAGGAATCTCCAGAAGGCCAGAGGATGCTAGAATTTCGAAGAAGTCTTCCCTCATATAAAGAGAGAGACACATTATTGAATGCCATTTCTCAAAATCAGGTGCTTATTGGATTGTTCAATGAATTATTCTTAAAGAAGTTCAGTGCTTTGTGTTGTTTGATTGCTCAATTCTTTTATGCACTTTGACTTTAATTCTTGAGGGATTTAGCAATGTTGATCAGGTTATTGGTACCTTATGTGGTAATATTTATTGTGTTGCATCATATTGAAATCAAGTTATTTATTTATTTGACAAACTTTAAATTAATGTAACTTTGTTTTTAAAACTGAATGTCATGAACTGACTTAGATTTATTTGCAGGTTAGAGTGAGTGATTGTATTATTTTACGGTATCTCCATGCAAGTAAAATAAGGTATCCAAATAAATCGTGAAGGATGGTTGCCACTAAAAAAAAAATGAAAAAAATAAAGTCCATTGTGCTATTCTTCCCCCCTCCACCCCTTGAAAAGAAAACAACATTACCCGATTCATCACTGCCAATATTGCAGTGGTAACCACCACTTTCTGTCACAACTTTATCATCAATAACCGTTTACTGCAGTGTCCCCCCTGCAATGATTACCATAATCTCTCTCTCTAATTGCTTTCTCCTGCTCCCTCCGTTCTTCCCACCAGTAACCTCTTTCATTTCTCGCACCAACTTTCCCTCTCCTATTCCTCATATGCTACCAAATGCACATAATACAACCCTAAGATATTGACTGATATCAGAAAATGGGTCTTCATAATAGACAACATTGAACTGTGAATTGATCGATAAAATGACGTTAATGCAAAATGATTGTTCTGAGGCCTAAGAAAACACTTACGAGTACAAGCTTAGGCTATAAATTATTAGGAACGCATTACTTTTTCCAGTCAGTTAATATAACTCCTAATATAGGAAGTTAGAAACTTAAGTGGTATGCATCCTTTAAACCTACATTTTCTAGCCCTCTTATCAAAGAGAGTGGTATGGGAGGTGTGAAGGTTGTGTGGGGGCACTGCTGTAGGTGGGTGTTGTTGCGGTCTTCTTGTGGTAGTGGTGGAGGACCAGACAGAGAGAAGGTGTAGATGATGGTTGTATTTTCATTTTTTTTTTTTTTTGGTGGAGGGTGGGGGGTGGGGGAGGGGCTTTAGAGGGCGAGTTTCTTGGGTGTTCTTGCTTGCATCCTTAAAATTGGTAAGTCTCAAGCAGGGCTGCTTTTGCTCTCTGACCAGGTAAGCTATTGACCCAGTCAAAACTGGATGATGGACTGAAGGAATTGAGTAGATTTATTTTATTCTGTACAGCTATGAACTGAAGTACTAGAAAAGTCTAATACCTGAGGCCTTGTACTCTTCTTTTTTATATTTCATTTTTTATATGTTTGTTATTTTGGTCTTTTTTTTTCTAATTACTATTTCAACAAGATTATGGAAAACAAAAATGTCATCCAAGGTTTACTAATATGAATGCATGACCACTCACTTATTTTGCTTGGGTATCTGAGGTTTTGTTTATATCTTAATATCCTTTCTTTCACATTAAAATGTGTCCTACGCTAATAAATGCTTTAACATATTTGTCATTTTTAGGTGTCTCATGGGGAAAGTTTCATTTAAGTCTTGTTTTGAAATCTGATGAACAACTATGTGCATGTTTGTAAAGGTGTAACCTGAGCACAGAGCACAACAAGATGTTACATGAATCTGGTTCTATTTTTATCTCTAAATACATGCGAGAAAAAGCTAGAAGCTGGAAGCTAGAAACATCTTCATCCATGCTTGGTATCATTTATGGAATTTTCTCTAATAAGTTAGGGATTGTTTTGACAATTATACCTAAACTCGATTCTTACTATCCCTAAATTAACCCCCTTAACTAAACCAAGGTTAAATACGAAGAAAAAATTCAGTTGTTCTATATCTTTTTCCCTACTATTTTGGTAATTTGTTGGCTAACATTATAGCTTTATAGCATACTTTTTTTTTATAAACATTATGTATGAATCATATGGAGCATATGCTACGTTGGCTGTGAGGAACGTGGAACGCCTCTTGCAGTGGTTTTGCATCTTAAATCACTGATTTTAGCTGCTGTTTGAAAACTTAACGCTATCACTGACGGGCGAGTATCTGTCCGAAATAAAAAGACACAGTAAGTGATGGTGAAACATCTGGTGCGTGTAATCAGATAGGCCTCCAGTTAATGAGGTGTTTTAGCCTAGTTAGTTAAAGACAGGATGAGAAAAATTCGGCATTTAATACGCACAAGTTTATTATGAATTTTTGTTAAAAGTTGTGCTGAAAAAATCGGCCAAAATATACAAAAACGTACGAGTAAAATGCAAATGTAAAAAAATTGTTCCAGAGCAAAAATACGGCTTATTTTGATATTATTTTTGCACGAATTGTGGTTGTAGTTTTTTTTCCAAATTATGCAAAAAATTATTTTTATGTATTTCTATGTTATTTGATTTATAATTATGACATAACTTAAATAGTTATCGTTAAGTTATGTCAAAATTATAAACTAAATAATGTAGAAATACATAAATTATCAAATTTTTTAATTTTTATATAATATTCAATTAATACTTTTAAATAATTTTTACATAATTTTGAGATTATATTTGCATATTATAAATATTTATTAAAATAGAGTATTATTTGTATGTGCACTAAACGTTTCACTTCAAAGTACGGAGTATTATTTGACAGTTCAGAATGTGTGTACGGGAAAAGGAAGTGTTTTTTGATTTATTCATATGTAAAGGTTTCAAGTATGCTTCAATGCCTATTGGAACAATGCAATGATTTTTTTTGCCTGTTTGTCAAGTGATGGAGTGAGGGTCTACTATCCATTTGTAGCTTAAAGGATCCCCAAGGGGGAGTGAAGGGCCCCGATTGGGGGTGGGGGCATTGAAGACCTTTTCTCCTCTCTTATAGTGCTTTGTAGTAGTTATTCTGCCCTTGATTCCTACACAATCAGAATATTTTTTTCCCCTTTTTGTTGTTAGTCTTACAGGAGTCTTAAAAGGATTAGAAAGCTGTCCTTAAAGGGTTGGGGGGGGGGGGGGACTTCATTGTGGAGAATGTTACCCTTTGACCACTAACCTAAACAGGGGAGGACGAGGGCAAATCCCATTTCATCTTACCACCGGGCTAGAACTGAATCCGTCTTTTCCTTTATCAAGGAGTGGGGCCTGAAAAGGAAGTACAATTACTAATCAGGAGATAAAACAGTATCAAGAGAGCCTTGTATATGTTGTTGACAGGATGTTTACCAGGGCTGTACATTCCCCAATATGGCCTTCGTTTTAGAGAATTCACTTTCTATCCCTGCAAGTGCTAAGTGGTTGATTTAGTCCCCACCTTTAGGTGGAGGAGCGGCAGTCAGATAATTAATTTACCACCTCAAATTTGCATGTGTTAGCAGCTTCTCTCTCTCTCTCTCTCTCTCTCTCTCTCTCCCTCTCTCTCTCGGTTAGTGTTCATAATGAAATTTTTTTGCATATTATTTTGATATTATTTAATCAGCTTTGAGGAATTTCGGTAAAAGAATTTCAAGGCAAGTCTCCAGTTATTGGCTAGAGCATACTGTGACCTTGATTAAAATTCGGTTTTGTAGGTTGTTGTTGTCTCTGGTGAAACTGGATGCGGAAAAACTACACAACTGCCACAATACATCTTAGAGTCAGAAATTGAAGCTGCTCGGGGAGCTGCATGTAGTATTATCTGCACCCAACCGAGACGAATATCTGCTATAGCAGTTGCTGAGAGAGTTGCTGCCGAGCGTGGTGAGAAAATAGGAGAATCTGTAAGTCTCCTGCCTGTTTCTGCTTGAAATCATTCTTTTCAATAAATTCTCTGATGGTTATATGATAAATAAATCTCCTTTTTGCTGGGTTTTACTCTTCAAAGGTCGGTTATAAAGTTCGCCTCGAGGGAATGAAAGGGAGAGATACTCGTCTCCTTTTTTGTACTACTGGAATCCTTTTAAGGAGATTATTGGTTGACAGAAATTTAAAAGGCACGACTCATGTTATTGTTGATGAGATTCATGAGCGTGGAATGAATGAAGGTAGTTGTTAATTGATAATTTTCTTTGTTTCTGTATTTTCTTTGTTCTTATTTTCATCTGACTTTCATGGCAGACTTTCTTCTAATTGTACTGAAAGATCTTCTTCCTCGTCGACCTGAATTGAGATTGATTTTGATGAGTGCAACCCTAAATGCTGAGCTTTTCTCTTCCTATTTCGGTGGTGCTCCAACGATCCACATTCCTGTAAGTTAGATTAATGCTATTGCGTGATTATACGTTGCATACTTGTACCATATTGCTGCCAAAGGGGAAACTATGAAATGCTAAATTTCCTTATTTTTTACTATGGGCTGTTTTGCTTTATTAAAGGGGAAGAAGGGGGAAAACGTTGTTGTTCGCTTTTGTTTATGATTTTATGTTTTTCTCTTCCCTTTGTGGTTGCTGCCCCACATCTACTTATCTGCCCGTCCGCCCGCCCCCCCTCTTTTCTGATCCAGTTGCTAATTCTATATTCTATGATATTTGGGTCTTATTATCAGGGTTTTACATACCCTGTTCGGAGTCATTTTCTGGAAAATATTCTAGAAATGACTGGCTATAGGTTGACACCAGATAATCAAATTGATAATTATGGTCAAGACAAGATGTGGAAAATGCAGAAGCAGGCTCTCAGGAAAAGGAAGACTCAGATAGCTTCAGCTGTTGAGGTATATGTTCTTTGTAAGATCAAATTGTGCTTCTTGCTCTCCTACCTTTTTGTTTTTCTAATTTAGTTATTCATCATCTTTGAGATTTGAAACAGGAAGCTCTTATGGCTGCTGATTTTAAGGAGTATAGCACTCGAGCTCGGGAGTCACTATCTTGTTGGAATCCTGACTCAATAGGCTTTAATCTCATTGAGCATACGCTCTGTCATATTTGTCGCAAAGAAAGGCCTGGTGCTGTGTTAGTCTTTATGACTGGTTGGGATGATATAAATTCTTTGAAAGATCAACTTCAAGCTCATCCGCTACTGGGAGATCCAAGCAGAGTTCTGTTGCTTGCATGCCATGGTTCCATGGCGAGTGCCGAGCAGGTTACTTGGATACCTTTTAATTATCCCATGGCTCTTTTTTAGCTAATAATTGTTAAATTATGTGAAAGGACCATCATTTATATGTGGCATAATTTTTACGGACTTGCTGATAATTTGGTGCTGTGTAAGTGGAGGCATTTTACCCAGGGATGGATATAGGACTGAGAAATTTGGGGGGGGGGTGGTGGTGGTGGTTGTGGGGTTTGTCAAGTAGCAATTGTCAGTCTCAAAGTCCTGGCTATTCTAAAGAAAAATGGCAATTCATTTTAACTTTTATTTTTCAGTTATGGAATTTAAGGAGAACATAATTGTTGCGAAGTAGAATGATTATCATTTAGAAACAAACCTTGAACTTCTGGTTAGGATGTTGAACTCTTTTTCTTCTAAGAATGCATTAACCTTGGTTGGCTTTCTCATAATTAGCTGTGTCACTCGATGTTCATCATATTATATAATAAAATTGCACATCAAAATTATATGATAAACATGCACTGTTGCATTAATTTCAATGCCAGTGATGTAATAGTAAAAAATGAAACTTCCAATATCACACTGAAAAAAATAGAAAGGAATTATTTATTATAATTTAGGAGCGCAAGGCCCATCCTAGCCCCCCATCCCCCTCCCCCGCTGGTATGTCTGTCGTCAATTTTACTCCATATCTGCCCAATTGTATGATATATAGTTGTCGTTTTTAAATTCCAGGTGAGGAAAGGTGATTTTTCCCTATATATTTTATTTTTTATTTTTATTTTTTTTTTGTTTGTTGGATCAGTTTTCATTGCATAATTAAATGGTATTGCCCTCCTTACAGAATTCTATTTCTTCTCAGCCTAAAAGGTGCATGTAATGCATTTTATGGCAAGCATATAGAAGCTAACTTGCTTGCTACAGAGTATTTGTATAATGATTCAAAAGGCAAACTATACAGGTTCATACTGGGCCCTTGTCCATTTGACAAGGGACTGGTCCTTCCATACTACAGAGTATATGTATAATAATTCATAAGGCAAACTATACTGATTCATACTGGGCCCTTATCCATTTGATAATTCAATGTTTGTAGGTCCTTTGGGAAAAAAAAAAAAAGAAGTCCTGTTCTACATAAAAACATGCTACATTGCTGAAGTCAGAGTTCTATTCCGTATTTCATTTAGGTTATCCAGCTAACAATATCTGGAAAAGGGCCCTTGTGTATGATGTATTTTATGATGTTGGGGGAGGGGAAGGTGGACTGATTTAATTGTTCATAATTTCGTGTCTGTTGTTAGGTTGAATGGATTCAAAAAATTTTAATGGGTGTGTGATGTATGTCACTTTCATCTGGTTGAGATCTTTTCTTTCCAATAGACCGAAAAGTGAGAATTGAGAATTTGCTATCATGGTAGTATTGGCCGATCCTCTCTCCTTTTCCTCCCACTGTCACTTTTTTCAGTCCATTAGCTAAAGGAACCTAAGTTTTATAGATATTAAACTTAAAAAGTCATAGGCAGTTTCATTTGTAGAATTCAAATGTATTCAAACTTGCAAATTTTCTTTATTTTTGTTAATTTGTTTTTATTTTTTGTATATTTTAAGGATGAAGCTTTGAACTTTTTATTAGATGTATTTAGCTTTTGGTTGGTACCATATCAATAAGTGCATGCAATGGTAAACGGCAAGATGCTGAAGTTCCTACTTTAAAAAGTATATATATTTGGGATTCTAGACATACAATCTGACAGTGTGCATAGTAGAATTCAACTTATTATGCATACTTACCTAATATCTCTCTTCTCCTCTGTCTTTGCCTCGGCCTTCTTCCTGCTCCACCTAATTTTTTCTAATTTTTTTCAATCTTAACCCCTTTTTTTTTTTGGAAAACAGAAATTGATTTTTGATAAACCAGAAGATGGAGTCCGGAAGATTGTTCTGGCAACAAATATGGCTGAAACTAGTATCACCATAAATGATGTAGTTTTTGTGGTTGATTGTGGGAAAGCGAAAGAGACTTCTTATGATGCTCTAAATAACACTCCTTGTTTGCTTCCTTCCTGGATCTCGAAGGCTTCTGCTCGCCAAGTAAAATTTTTCTTAATTTTTTATTTAGCAGTTTGTTTGTGGAACTGTCTTCAGAAGTATGTAGTAGCTAAATGCCAACCTGGACAATTTTAATGTTGTTTACTAGAGGAAAGGCAGAGCAGGCCGTGTTCAACCAGGCGAGTGTTACCATCTCTATCCTAGGTGTGTGCATGATGCCTTTGCAGATTATCAATTGCCAGAGCTTTTGAGAACACCTTTACAGTCTCTATGTTTGCAAATCAAGAGTCTACAACTCGGGAGCATTTCAGACTTCTTATCTAAGGCCCTACAACCACCCGAACCTCTATCAGTAAGCTAAACGGAGCCCCCTGCATTGATATGTAACTCATCCCTTGTCCATTCCCCTTGAATCTAAATCCAACTTGCGTTGCTGCTTTTGGAAGTTTTGTCTTTATGTATTGACATTTTATCTGCTTCTCAGGTTCAAAATGCTATCGAGTATTTAAAGATGATTGGGGCTTTAGATGAAAATGAAAATCTTACAATACTGGGTAGATATGGAATTCTTAACTTCTGATTTACAGTTTATAAATATGTTTGTTGCCTTAGGAAGTTCTATCATTGTAGTTATTGCAAAACAAAAGGTGTAATATGCTATGCTCGTTTGCTGCCAGGGCGCAACTTGTCAGTGCTTCCAGTTGAGCCAAAGCTTGGGAAAATGCTTATATATGGTGCTATTTTCAACTGCTTAGATCCAATAATGACCATTGTTGCTGGCCTAAGTGTCAGAGATCCATTTTTGATGCCATTTGACAAGAAGGATGTAAGTAGCATAAGAATTGTAGATGTATAATTTGGTGCTTTGTTCCTTTTCATTTATGTAGTACAGCATGAAAATCAAATATCATTAGCGCAAAAGAAAAGAATTGACTCAAGGGAACTTCTATTGCTTTTCCCTATAAAAATGTGTGACACTATTCCAATTTATTAAGCATCCCTCTTCAATTTAATGACCAGCTGCTGGATATTTCTCGTAATCAGTACTAGAATATGGATAATCTGAAGTTCCATGATGGTTAATAATTGTGACTGACAAACTCTTTAGCTGTTTTTTATATGCATGTAAGATTTCTCAATGCTATTCTAATTTCGTTCAGAATTTTTTTCAATAATGTTACTAAATTGAATGCCTCTATATCTGTATGCTTTAGGCTACTTCTAAACATAAAATCTATCATTTGAAGGGTTTCATCCTTTCTGCTGGCTAGTAGAGTGGTTAACAATTGATTAGACTGTGTACAGTGTATTATCTTTCGATTTAAACGTTATACCTATGGCTTTAGTTTTGTGGAAAATAGTGTCAGAATAGTTACTTTTGCTGTTATCAGGGGGTAATAGGTTCTTGGGGTGGACCTGGTCTCTTTCTAGAGAATGTTCTGAGTCGCTGTGCAATTGCAAAATGTTGTCCATTTGGGTATCTGAGCATATGCTTTTCAGTAGTGAGCTAAATCTAATCTCAATGTATAGATCTGCAAGCCTCCAACGATAGCAAGAAATATGATTATCCATGATTATACCTTGTAACCATCCTGCAATAACAAGGCATGTGGATGCATGCATTGGCTTGATATCATCCAACTATTTTATGGTTTTTATAGATTCATTCTTTGGGTCTATTTCATTAGGTTTTTCTTCAGGTTGACGTCCTTAGTGTTCTCTCATTAGATGCTGCCTTCTTAAGGACACTTTCTGTTATTTGACAGAGTTTGGTTAAAGTTTGAAGAATTACCTTCAATAATCTGTTTTCACTTGCAGCTTGCTGAGTCTGCAAAGGCCCACTTTTCTGCTCGTGACTTTAGTGACCATCTTACTCTTGTCCGGGCTTTTGAGGGATGGAAAGATGCTGAAAGGGAGCAGTTTGGTTATGAATACTGTTGGAGAAACTTTCTTTCTACACAAACTCTGAAAGCAATTGATTCCCTAAAGAAGCAGTTCCTTTATCTGCTCAAAGACATTGGTTTAGTTGAGAATGTTGAGAGTTGCAACAAATGGAGTCATGATGATCATCTCATTCGTGCAGTTATATGCGCGGGTCTGTTCCCTGGAATATGTTCTGTTGTGGTGAGTTAATTATTATAATTTGTTCCTAAGTTCTTACCTCTATTTGATCTACTGGGTTTGAGGTCTGTTGGGTTAATTTCTCCACAAATTTGAATTTCTACTTGGTAATATGAATATACAATTTTCTCTCTGCATTTAGATTCCTCTAGTTTACAAGGTGTTAAGCTGAACTCAGACATTTTCTCTACATTGATCCTTTATTATTTTCTGATAATGTTTGGCTGGCATTTCTATCTGGTACTAGTTATGGGACGTTAAGGACTAACAAAAAGCATATTTATACAGAACAAGGAGAAGTCAATTTCATTAAAAACAATGGAGGATGGTGCAGTGCTTTTGCATTCGGTGAGATAATTCAGTGACTACACTTCTGCAAATGCTTTGGTGGTTTTATGGTTTTGATATTTATATCTTTGTGTTCAGCTTGGATTAATAACCCCCACTTTTTTGGTCAGAGTTCTGTGAATGCCCAGGAAATGAAAATTCCATTCCCATGGCTTGTTTTTAATGAAAAAGTGAAAGTCAATTCAGTATTCCTCCGTGATTCAACTGGTGTATCTGATTCCGTGGTTCTCTTATTTGGAGGAAATGTTTCTAGAGGAGGACTAGTAAGTATATGGTTTCCTTGTCGACCCCCACATTACATTGTTCAATCCATAATTGCCTTCCTTTAGTTGTAAGTCCATTTGCTTCTAGTAAATGCAGTTTTCATTATTTTATAGGATGGCTACATGAAAATGCTGGGTGGATACTTGGAGTTTTTCATGAAGCCTGAGTTGGCTGCTACGTATCTGAGTATAAAGAGAGAGCTTGATGAACTCCTTCAGAAGAAGGTATACATTTGGTCTCCTGTGGCTGTATGCTATATAGTTCATGAGTCCTTACTATCGAATGTTTACGTTCACTAGTCCTTTTACAGAAAATTGTTCGATAATTCAACCCCGATGTCTTTATTTTCTCTTCCATCTGTCATCTTGTTTGTGATTGGTGAGCTAAATGTGTCTGATGTGCTGTGATATTGTTTTCTTTTTCTTCTAATCCCATCTGCTTGACAAGCACATCTGCTTGTCTGATGTGCTGTGATATTGTTTTCTTTCTTCTTCTAATCCCATCTGTTTGACTGCAGCTTTTAAATCCAAAGTTGGACATAGAGTGTCACGATGAACTTCTAACAGCAGTGAGATTGTTGATCTCTGAGGACCAATGTGAAGGCAGATTTGTGTTTGGGCGTAAGATTTCAACATCCTCCAAAAAAGCCGAAAAAGATATTCAATCAGGTTTGGCAAATGGCGGCGGTAATAATACAAAATCTCACCTCCAAACCTTGCTTGCTAGAGCAGGACATCAGGCGCCTTCCTACAAGACAAAACAACTGAAAAACAACAAATTCAGATCCACTGTTATGTTCAATGGACTGGATTTTGTTGGCCAACCTTGTGGTAGTAAGAAAGAGGCAGAAAAAGATGCAGCTGCAGAGGCTCTGAGTTGGTTGACTGGCGAGAGCCAATCATCTGAAAAAACTGCTGAGTACATGTCTACCATTCTGAAGAAAAGCAAGAAGAAACAGCAAAATTCTGCTGCAAGGTGGAGGTAATTGTTTTCAGAAAGCATATTTTGGTAGAATTGAATCAGTACTCCCACCATGAACAGTCAGCTTTTATGATTCTGTCGGTTGACTGGTGACTGGAGTTCAATGCTTCAAGGCTGGAGTGGTCCAACTTATTCTTCACACATCTTCAGACCCCCATCAGGAGTTGAAGTTATGTTTTCCAGGGAAGAAGCTTTGTTTGGTATATGGTAACTGTTATATATATTCAGTCATTAGCTCATGGCTCCAATCTGTTACTGCAGCGGGCTGCCAGCATTATCTGTATATATTACTTATTGGGAAGAAAATACTCTTATGACATTGATATTTACCATGCCATAAGCAAATTCTTTCATTCACTTGAGGCCAGGCCGCCTGACTGAATGTTCACGAGGTCTGTTTGTGATTTGGAGTGCCTGTCAACTTCAAGCATCCTAATTCAGAATCTTTTTTTCTGGCTGTCTGTCCGGCCATGATTGGCGGCTTCTATATGATCTTTACACCTTGACATTAGAACCTTATGTAACATTTTTGGTTTCCTTTGGAGGTCTTACGACTTGGTCGCATTTAATAGGGTATAGATTGAAAATAGGGTCATAAAGTTGGTTTATGCTTTGTAAGGAAAGAGTAAAGGGTGAAGTATACAGTGCATTATTTAGTTAATTTATCAGTATGTACCTTCTTATAGCTGCAATGATAAAGTTGTACAAGATGATTTTGACCTTTGATATAAGAATATGTTTCTGAGTCATCTAGTCAGACTTGATCTTAGATTCTGGCCTTAGTGTGAGGCCTTAACAGGTTTTATGTCCATGTTTTCTGCAGCACCAATTTTTGAATGGTTTAAAGAAATGCAGAGTTGGTCTGGATGGTGTTTATCTTAACAGTGGATGCCGTCGTTCTGTCCCCTTCTCCAGCAAATTGAGATTGTTTAGCATTTATACCACAAGTTTCAAAGGAGGGCCACTTGAAATTATATATCCATATTACAAATAATATTAAATAATGACCAGTAAAATGATGGCAAAATATTCATAAATTTATAATCCTACACCAACAATACATCTAGTAGTTATAATCACCAATAAAATATTAACCAATTATATTTAGGTACCTAGAGTCCCATGCTAACACTATATTTGATATATATTATTTGACTATTAAAAGGTTAAATAAAATACAATAATAATGCTCATTTTATTTGTTCCAAAATATAAGATTTTCATTTTTTTTTAACTTGAAGTGCATTAAATATAATTTGTAAATCTTATGTTAGCATAAGGAAAATTAAAATATAATTAGAGGTCGCATATAAATTTAATATAATAAAATTTTGGTGGAAGCTTTCTTCTATTTTTTCAGTTAGAGATTAATAGCAATACATTTGAACAAC
The DNA here is from genome assembly GCA_019321725.1 of Paulownia fortunei. NCBI lineage: Eukaryota > Viridiplantae > Streptophyta > Magnoliopsida > Lamiales > Paulowniaceae > Paulownia > Paulownia fortunei. The sequence continues at coordinate 1,591 of JAGSPU010001143.1, read as the reverse complement.
AAATTTAATGCGATTATTATTTATGTCCATTGTTCATTTATAATTTTTGAAATTAATTAACGTTAAGAAATCAAAACTTACAAAAAATTAAAATGGATTCTATATCAAAAGTTCTAAAATAAGGCATTTTTTTATGGTAGACTTTAAGCAAGAGGGGTTTCCTATTATGAAAGTCATTTCTATATGAATCTTTTAGAATAAATGGTATAGGGAAACAAAACAATAGAAATCAATTTAATAAAGTACTTGCTCTAAGGTGAATATCTATATAAATAGTTAAGATTTTCTAAATGTATTTTGTATAAATTATAGTTTAATGCTCTTAATATTTTAAATGTTTCTAATTCTTTTAATGTTTCTTTTTTAGAATATATTTTTATGCTCTAATACTAACATATTTTTTTTTATTTTCAATTTACCGGAGCATTTTTGAAATGAAAGTCCATTTATAAATTACACTTTTTAATATGAACTTTTTTAAAAAGTGTTTATAAATATTGTTAAGTGTTTGGTAGAAATGTACTTTAATGTCCATTTAGTAGAAGTGCAAGAAAAAAATTTCAAAAACTACAATTTTGCACTTCTCCAAAATAGACTTTTGGAAAAATGACTTATTTTAAAAGTTCATTCAAAAATAATTACCAAACACATAATTTTTTTATAAATGGACTTTTATATCTAAAAGTCCATTTAAAATGGTTTCCAAACACCCTAATAATCAATATCAATGATAAGTTCTGATTAGTGTGTCAAGAAAAAGAATGAACAAACATGATTTGTCTTTTGAATAATAATAATAAACACCCAATTGAATTTTCACAGTAATTAGATAGGTAAGATGGTGTAAAATAGTATAAACATTTTATAACAGATGTGTGATTGAACTTTTACATAATTAATAAACTAAAATTTATTTGAGTTATCATTTATAAAAATAATATAATATGTGTTACGACGAGTAGATTAGTTTAGGAAAGACCAATAAAACTCTTGAAATTTTTCTATTTAAATTGGATTTGTGTAAATGCTATTCTACTAAGAAATTCTCTTGGAATTGCGCTGACGATCAAGAAGCATTCAAGAGTTCAAGACCAAAATGATCAAATCTAAGACTAGAGTAGAAGATTTAGAGGGACTACGGATTTCCACGAATTGAGGACTAAAACAATTAAGTGAGAACTCAAAAGACCAGACTGAAAAAATTAAGTGAGAACTCAAAATTACTTGAAGATCAACAGAGTCAGCAAGATCGAAGAACTTTTATATTTTCTGATGTGATAAGATACCTTACATGAGCCAGCTGTTAGGTTCAGAAATCACAATGAGCATACTGATAACATAAAAAGATCACTATTTCTTTCTCCTATTTCTCTGAGTTTACAAGAAATCTTAAAAAAATAGGTAGAGAAAAGAAATAAGAAAAAGAAGCCAACATGACTGGAGCAGTGTACCATCAACATTCTCCTCCACTCCTGTTAGCACTATGGTCATAATTATGAATCATGTTTTCTTTTTGTACTTTTAACAAATTCTTTTTATGTTAGTACATCATTAATCAGTCACAAGAAGCATTGCTCATGGTCAAGATTCA